>VWPW01020093.1:21214-38779 GCA_013389825.1 Crypturellus undulatus
TATATATATACACACACTTGCAGCTACAATAAAGCTGCTTCTGGTTCATAACATTGAGTCCCTGCTCTTCAATGTAAACCCATGGCCTGATTAATTCCAGAAGCTGGAAGACCTGAGGAGAAATAAATCCAAGATAACAGGGGAAAAAATAGTTAGATAAGCTTAAGCCTGGAGTTTGAATCTCTCTCATATTCATTCACCGAGATCTTCTGCAATACAGGTGAAGAGCCTAACCACTTAGTCTCAATACAAGAAGAAACAAGCTCCATATATTCTGAATATCCACTTGGAGGCTCCAGGACTTTCAAGCGTCCTGACTATCTACAGTGCGGTGAATAACCAATACCAAGAGGAGCTGCACTTCATATTTTTGACAGTACTTGGAACACTTAAAAATTGGACCTGTCATCCTAAAGAATATCTGAAATGACTGTGCATGTTTTACCTTATGCTCTTGGCAGCTCATTAAAACAATAAAAAAAGTGAATATCAACTCATTTAACTATAGTTAATCAGGAGTTGAATAATGAACAATTATGTGGTACCACATGCTCAAAGAAAGGAGAAAAAGTCATTTAACAGATGTCCTTGAATGGATGCTATCGAGTTGGCATATTGCAGATATACATCTTGAGGCGGATAGTGAAAACTACCCTATTCTATAGGAATAAATACATCCAGTTAGTCATAGCTTTTTTTCTTCATGTTTGATCTTCTACCTATATAACAAATTAAATGCCTTATTTTCTAGTTCCTTTTGTTTATTAATAGCAAGAAACAGAGGGGAGGAAAAAAAAAAAAGCCAGTGAAGAGTTTCTGTATGTGATAGTCCATACACCCGTACAAAACAGAAATGCAGTTGGAAGCATCAAACGCACAGAGACTTCAACCATTTGAGCCATATTACAAAAATAAAGTTGTTACTTTCTGCAACAGACTTCAAATATCTGATGTCAGCTGCAGAACAGAGTAGCTGTAAAATGCCCGATTCAATCGGTGATGGAGAAGACTGTCTGGGAGGATCAGTACTTCTATCCAGAATGAACCTGCCCTAGCACTAGCAGCTTGCCGCAATCTTTTTTCCTCACCACTCTGCCAGTCCCAGATTTCCAATCCTATTAATTCCCAAACTCCTTGTTCCTTCTTTCCAACTGACATTTCCATCTGCAGCCTTACCTAACCCATGTTCCTGACAATTCAATCTCTCAAATTACTGGTCTCTGAATTTATGAATTAGCAGCCTCATCAACCAGGGAGCAGAGTTTAAGAGCAGAACACCATTCACACCGAGATATTGTACTTAGCAGTTCAGGGAAGTCATAAGTGCAGTTAAATGATCATTTCAGATCACATTCTCAAGATCTAAATGATTTTGAAAGACAGATTATCAACAAATCAACACAACTGTTTCCATCAAACAGTTCTCTTCTGCACTGTGTACTATCCCTCCTTTGATATTAGCCTCAAAAGGAAAGACTAGAATCACATTCTTAAAAGAAGTCAGGTACAAGTATTTAAGAATGGAAGACAGTTACACACACAAAAAATGTAAAGAGGAACATAGCTCTCCCCTGGTACCCCCAAAAAAATCAAAGGGCATGTGACTGAAATGGAGGAACAGAACCATCTATTCTAGGTAAGCTTTTACATTTTTTAAAAATAAATAAAGGGAGATGATCTCTGTTGTCTAGAATACCAAAGCTAGTCATCAGCTACCAGGTTTCATTAATACAGAACAAATTACAAAATTAAAGATGGAAGAGCTAGATACATCTGTAATGATTCTTTGTATTAGTGTTCCCAGGAATAGGTCCGGCATTCTTTCAGAGTAAGATGCTTTGCTAGCATAGATAACGTGAAAATATTCTGAACCTACCCACTAAGTTTGTTTCTCACTGTAAATTAAATTTCTATGAAGTTAGTCAATGAAGAAAGAGAGGTAGGAACCCTCTCTCTCCAAACTGTCCTTGAGATTTTATACCTTCTACTTTTGAGGTATACATATTCTTGTACCAAAAAAGCCAAGGTATGCATCTTATACAGCAAAAAAACAAGGATACGTGCATAGAACACTTATTAGAAAGAGGGGAACAAAGGTAACTAAAAAGACAGTACAATAAGGTATATTTTTAAACACTGTTTGACACAAACAACATCAACAAAATACTTTCAAAAACTTGGATCACCTTACCAGAAGCACTGTATCTGATAGGAATATAGTAATCATGTTGCTTAGAAAAAAATAGGTAAAACTGGAGTGCTGCATTTAGAATTGTCAGCTTACAAAAAAAAAAAAAAAAAACCCACACACACACCACCCCACACACATTGGATTCATTGACTAGCACCAAGTATTTGAGTAAACCGACAAGTATGCTTGGTTAATATCAGAGAAAAATGAGAAATACACTATGAACATAAAAGTTGTTTCAAAAGAACAGGAGCTTTTATTTTTTATTTTTTTTTTTTTTTTTAAAAAAAAGTAAAGTCAGAACAGGAAATAATAGAGAACTAATTATCACTCCATAAGACTCCTTAAGAGGAGCTGAGGGAATCCGAGAAAGCTTTATTTCAGCTTTCATTTAGTTTATCCATAAATGACCCCTTGACCACTGGAATAGTTTAAATCCAAGCTGAGAAAATAGTTCCCCACAAAAGTCTCTAGATGAAGTTTCTCTTATTTTTTTTTAATCCTTTTCCAATAAAGTATTAAACATATGAGCAAGTTTACAATGGACACAAAAAGGTTTCTGGGTTAAAAATGGGCACGCAGAGAATATTACCAACCAGCAAGTCATTATATCAATCCTATCATCCACTCTAAGATCGACATTGGTTCCCTTCAGCATTACCAGCATACAATTTGATTTTTGCTTCAAGATCACAAGTACCCCTAATTATTTTAACAGCCATTGACACCAGCCAGAGCCTTTACTGTCAGCACCCTCAGTATTTACTGTTAAATAATCACCTTCACCTAGCTATGCATTTTTCCCTGTTGCTTTTTGTGTTGGGAAGAACGTTCTGTGGAGGCCCGCTTCAGAGACAGTAGCAGTAAACGATTAACTGCAGAGATGAATGTCTAATCAGCAAGGAGCAAAGCAGGAGAAGGAGGACGATTACAACCACATGTGGAATGTCTTGTCAGCAGATAAGGAACAAAGCAAGGAAAAGAAGATAACCAGCAAGGAGAAGATAACCACAACTGCATGGCTGGCAAGATGCTGATTGATTGTAAGCTTTGCAACACTTGTGTTAAGGGAATATAAAAAGAAGTTGGTTTGAGAATAAAGTTGTCTCACTGCATCCCAGACTGAGTCCGTGTCTTCACAAGGTGCAACAAGTTCCCTGAGAACAAGAGATGTGCAGTATTCATCTGATTCTCCAAACTACTACTCATGCTCAGCAATGATGGTACACACTCAAAACACCTGACTACATACAGACTAGAAGCACAGACTACAGAACTGAATCCAGATGGTGAGTCTACTCCTAAGAGTGGACTTAGAACTTGCTAGATTTGAGCTCATGATTCCCATCTTAACCAACAAGAATTTCTACTACTTCTATTGGCAGTTTCAGTACTTCACTCTGAAACATTAGTCTCCTGTTATGACTGATGAGTTATACCCATCTTCATGCACAGTACTAAGTTCCAGTTTAGGTCTTGCTTCTCTCTGGAATATTTTTCCAATCAGCCTTTGCTTTACTACATGAAAAGCAAATCTCTGCATCTCAAGATAAGTTTCTGTGACAATCTATCACATTCATTTCACATTAGCCTTTTCCAAGGGTGAAAAATACCAATTTTCAATAATATACACATTCTGCACAAATTCTGCTGTGAACTCAACAGCAGCATTTTTTTCCTGATGAGTACTTCCAAAGATCACACTGATGGCTCCAAATAGCTTGCTAAAAAACACAACAAGCATATCTATGTTTCTCTAAGTTTCAATTTCTTGGTCAGAGAGAAAACTATCCACTCTTCATAAATGAAGAGTCATCCCCTCACCATAAATGATACTCAAAGAATTTCAACCTAGCATCACCAAAGCACAATCAGTAAATAGGATAGCACAAAAGTAGCCAACCCATGGTTCTTGTTCTTGGCTGTCAAGTAATTCCCATTACAGACCAAACTACCTGACTGGAAGCCAGACTACACAGGATTCTGAGCTACTGAATAAACCAAATTCACCATCTCTGAAACCAAATAAGACTTCACAGACAGATGGATGAATTTGTCCTAAAACCCAAAGCAGTCCTATCTTACAAGAGAGAAGTAGCCCACAGAAAAGCATCACCTCTGAGGGAGCAGGAAGGCTAGCTATTCTTGTGCAACACTTCCTAGCATTTACCAAAAATTAAAAAACATACAGTATCTATTAAAATACATCACAGTACAGCATCTACAATGCTTATGAGTGCACTGTTGAAAGCAAACTGCTATGTACGTTAAATCCATATCCCTCCAGTATCATGTTTCATGTTAAATTGTGCAAGCTTGAGGAACTCAAATTCTGAAGCCACAAAGGAAAATGAGATAAAGCCAATATTTTATGTCCTTTACTGATTTAAAGCATAGACAAATTAATTTGGTTTATTTTATAAGCACATAAAAGAGTTAAGAATACAGGCATGCAACAAGCTTTCTGCAATATGAAGTATAAATACTACAGAAATAATTTAAGTAATTAGGGTCCTAAACCTTCAAAAATAAAGACTCCTCTCCCTCACTAACTTTTGCTTACTTCAGGTTCACTTCTACAACAGCTCTGAAAGTGTAAACTGCAAAGACTCTAGAGCCATAGAAGGGAGCAGTGACCTACACACTATTAGCTTGAGTGTTAGACCATCAACTCACACTTCCTACCAGACTGTACAGGATACTAGTTTGCATTCATGCAAGTTAGATTAAGTGCAATACCAAAACCTTAACTGGAACTACTTCTGTAGTAGTCAAGCTCTAATGTATACTTAGTTCTAGCAAGTCAAGCAACCCTGTGACTCTAGGGAAAGCATGTCAGCTGCCTAATTCCATTTTTCCATATTCTAAAACATCTTGGATACCCACAAGAGACATTTTTAGAGCAATAGCTTGCAGCTAAGCTAACCAAGATACCATATGGCATCTAAAATGTCACTATACACTTGCATTTGAATACTGAACCCCACCCAGAAAAAGCCCTAAAGCAGGTAACCTTATAAACATTAAAGGGTTTTCATGATCATGCCCTTATAGCTTTTAAGGGAATGAGATACACAACATTCTGCTGAAGTTTTTATCCACGGTGCTTAATTTTCTCATTCAAATATAAATGCATCTTACTTTTCAATCCTACCTTAATTTCTATCATATCAAACACCTGCACTTGCTCAAGGCTTCAATGAAGTCAGAGTAAGTGACCCAAAAGAACTCAGCATAGAAGTCAGTTTAAGCATAAATTCCACGGTCATTCAGAATTAATTGTTTCATACTTTCAGATAAATGTAATAGTCCTTAATCCTTTTTAGAGACACAAAGATATATGAAACTTACAGCTCTGCTTAAAAATAAATATAAATCTGTGGAACCCATCAGAACACTAAAAAAATAAAACTAAAAAGATAAGTTAATTCTTCTCAGTAGTTAATATTGCACCCACACCACCAACACAGCAAGGACACAGCTACCTAGGAAGAGATTTAAGCTAATTTCAAGAATATCTTCGTCTGATTATACAGGATTCATTTTGCACTGGCATAGTTTATTCAAAAAAAAATTGTCCAGGCCTTGAGCACAGCTGAATCCCTTCCAAGTGCTCAGACACGCCTCATCACTAGGGACTTGCCTAGTGATCATGGGGCTGTTGGCTGACCCTGGTTACTGCCACTGGATCCAATTCTGACCCTGACTTAACATCCTGGCTTGACTGACCTCAGATCTGCCTCCTCACCATGAGCTTGCCTAGCATTCTGGACTCCCACCCAACCACAGCTATATTCACTGGATGTGCTCTGCTCTCCTTGTTTGGGAGCTTTGGGACAGCACTGCTTGTCAGTGATGTCCCTGCCTCGCTGTCACTCTCAGCTCTCTCTCTCTCTCTCTCTCTCTGAAATGGCAGCCTGTATTTGCAGCTCCAACATAAACAAGCCAACTACATGAACTCAAAGAGAACTTAGTGAAAAATGACAAGCATTCCCCAGAGACAGAAATAAAAGAGCTTTCATTATTAGTCCAGCTTTCATTTGCAATAACTGAGGTCACACCAAATATACATTTCACAATAATGCTGTTACTACTACTTTCTCAAACTATAGAACTATCGCATCTTCATTTGTATGGTACATTGATGGATTCTCCTCTACACAGTTTTGCCATCATCTTTCAGAAGCATTTTAACATTAGCATGCTATATTTAAGTTTCCACTTATCTTTCAAACAAAAACACCTCTTCATTTGGGTGGAACACCCATTCAGAATAATACACATACATAAACACCCATACAGGAATAATATGATTTAAAGCATATCAGCCCTTGGATTTATTATTTTTTATTTTAAAGTACCACATAAAAGCATAGAGTCCAAATAGCTGTTCTCAAAATCAACATTGTTCTATGATCAACCTGAGTAAGCAAATACTTTAAACAAGAAAACCCATTTTACAAATTAGATTCCTTTAACTCCAGTAAATACCAAAATGGAAACTTTAGATTTCCAGAAAGAATAACTACGCAAAACACAAAGCAAATCAGATCTTTTACCTTTATCTTCCCAACAAAAGATTTTTTGATTCAACATCAAACAAGAATCTCTGTTGATTAAAAAAAGGCACAAAAATAGTTATAGAAAATCTTGCAGATGGGTTACACAAATTTAGAAAAAAAAGTCTTTAAGAAAAAGCATAATGTCCTCTTACCCTTGGTAAAAACTCTTCAACATGAGACCCTTCCCTCTTTTCTGTACCATACTGATCTGTAGTTTTATGCAGTCACTTTATGTGCTTGTGTATGTAGAGAAAATAACTAATCTCATCATACATAAAATTATCAGCTACAGAAAAATAAAAACCTCAAACAAATTTAAATATATTATTTCTTAAAACACACACACCTAAAGTGAAGTTCAGACGTGGGTTAAAAACCACACTAACTTAAAACTTGTTATGTTAATGAGATTGCCATTGAGGTTTAGCCCTTCAAGTAGACACCTGGGTGAGTAAAGACATGCAAAATTACATACAGTGGACAATAAAATAAGACAGAAGTTAACATATATTTGGAAGAGGTGGGGAAAAAAAATAAAGCCTCCTGCTAAGAAAAAGCTTAAAGCTTTCCTAAAATAACAACTGCAAGTAAAAGAAATCCACAGCAATGCTCTTTAGTGGTGGTCTTGAAGTTCTAGAGACCTTTTATCATGATGCATTGCAGATGTTAAGCAAAATACATGTTATACTTCTCAGCTACAATAGATGTCTTTTCCTGTGGGGAAATTTGAATAAGCTAAGCAGTGTTTTCACAAAACACCTGTGGTGGAGCTACATCTCCAGCTTAGGTCTCAGAGACACAATATAGGGCATGGCACTTGGACTCACAAGCAATGCAAAGGCATTTATACTGATTATACCATTTCCAATGACCTTAACTATTCTGGGTGCTTATACATAAAAAAAGTTATATAGTATTCTCATCACTAACATAGAAAGGAGAGGAAACAAAAACAAGACACTTTTTTGTTACTGAAGACATATTCTAGGACAGTGGCATCTTCTTGACATATTGTACCAAAACTATTCAAAAGAGCACTCTCATTGGTGCCAAACTTTTGTTGACGTCAAGCTCAACTCTAGTGCTGCTCTTGATCTAGGTCACTGCATTGTGTAAAATATGAAGGAAAAAGCCCCACAGTGACTAGCTTAAAGAAAGATTTTGCAAAATTTTATGAATTTTATTATAAAAAAAATAAACTAAGGTGATTTAGACAGACTCCAATGAATAGTCAAAAATAATTCATGTTTTCAGCAGCTACCTTTATGAAAGCCTGCTTGAACTGTGACAGTTTAACTTTTAAAGGGTTTAATTATTCCAGCTGAAACTAGCGAGCCAAAGCTCACTAAAATATAAAATTTGTGTGCTTTAAAGGGTCACTGTGATATGAAAGAGTAACAACAACAAAAAGAATACATTCACTAAGATGGTTAAAACGAGCAGAGAGAGAAGTTAGTTAAACTGGACACCAATTGCAAAGGAAGTACAGATAAGAGAGGAAGCATCCAAGGAGAGCAGCTCATCTTGACAGTTGATCCTAGAATGGTGGATAAAGACAACAGTTCTCAGCTGTGAGCATGACAAGAGTCCAAAATCCTAGAAGCCTTAGAAGACAATTTATCATTTTGGAAGGTAGAATTTGTGCCCAGCCATTGCTAAAATGCACACTTAAGAAATAACTTAAAGAAGCAGGTAAGCTTGAAGGGGAAGGAGGAATGAGAATTCGGTGGATTATCTGAGATTAGTCAAACAGAAGAGGAAAAAAAAAAAAAAAAGTTTTGTGGCTATAAGTAAGCATGCATCCACATAGCCTAACTCCCAACTAAATTAAATAGTCCTGCTCTCAGATTAGCACACCTGAACACGGTTTGTGAAATTTTTGCGAGTGGGGTGAAATAAAACACAGGAACTCCCCCTCATGAGACAGCAGGGGCTGTTTCCAGAGTGCCCACGGATGCTGCTCCACGCGGCGACCCCACGCTCCGGGGCTCACCCGCGGCCGCGAACCTCTCCCGGAGGCGCCGGCGGGCCCAGGCGCCGCAGATGCTGCGAGGCGGTTCCGCTGCCGCCGAGGGGAGGCCGACTGCCCACCGCCTCAGCCTCACCTTGAAGGGGTTGTTGAGGTCCGGGTCCGCGAAGGGGTTGCTGTCGAAGTCCGACATGGCGCAGCAGACAAGCGCTGCACGGCCAGGCGGCAGCTCTATGCTCGGCGCCCACTCACACGTGCAGGACGTGCGGCCACTGTCCCTAGCCGCTGCACCCCACAGCCCACACCCTCCACCACCAGCAAGCCGCCCAGCGCCAACCTCCCAAAATGGCCGCCCCGGAAGTGATGGGGTGGGGTGGGGCAGGGCAGGGCGGCTCTGCTGGGCGGGGCGCTGCCATGGCCGGGGGTGGGACGGGCGGTTCCACGGCGGGAGTAGGGGGGGAGGCGCAAGTTCTGTTCGCTCCGAATGGGTCGCGCCCTGCCTTCCCCAACTGCCCCTGCTCTGCTTTTGTTTGCGAGATAAATAACGTGCCAAGCGTGTAGCTTCTCGGATGTCACACGGAACGGTTCCTCAAGGCCGTATGTAGGCTGAGGCTTTGAAACGTGTCCCCTGGCCTTGGCAGTGATTATGGTGGTGATGGTCTACAAGCCAGGAATAATCTGCCATGAACACAGGATTGATTTGGCATGGATCAGAAAAGAAAGGACTAATTGCCATGGGGCTTGGCTGCAATTTATGCAGAAGTTTCTCAATTACTCATGAAGGACTGTCAGATATAAGATGGTATGCAAATGGTATAAATCATAAAAGTATAACTTCTAAGGAACAAAATACTTTCAACTTTTTGTTTCTGTAAAGTGTAAAATACCTCAAAAATGCAAGGGCAGCTGTTGTGCAATCAACAAAAGTGTATTACAGTATCACAGTCATTCAAACATGATGACAACAAATTAAATCATGTTGTTTTCCAATATTCAGTATATCAGAACTCAATGATAGATGTTGATAGTTCAAAAGCAGTGTACCTTGGCAATTCTGTATTTGTTCTTCTTTCAACTATACACAGATGAATGAATGCATAGATGAATGAATGTGTGACTGGAGAGAACCTTTTCTTGTGTGGCTACTGATGCTTCATATCATGGACATAGCAACATTTCTCTGATAATTATATATTTCTGCATTGTTAAAGGAGAACCTGTCATTTTATATGACTTTCAAGACAATGAAACTGCCTTAGATGCTTTTAGGAAAAAAATATATTGCAAACAAATGATGTGAGTTTTGACAGTGCATCATTACTTGCAACTAATAATCTTAACTTTGGGAGACAGCACTCTGACTACCAGCTAATAAAAATGAGAAAGAATATATGTTTTCAGCTAATTGTATAGTTTATACTCAGCATAAAAATGGGTGATACAGATATGTGATCATTTGATGCTGAGACTTAGATAATGGTTATTAGCAATGACTTTTCCTCATTTTCCAAAGGAATTTGAGAATTAGAAATTAGTATTTGATTTGCCAAGGATAAACCTCCCTTCCCCTCCCCCCCCAGCAATAAGTTCTCTGTACACCTAGCTTTCCAAATAGTAGAATTTACTTTGATGTGTTAGGTGAGAATTGCTTATGCACAATCAACTATTTCTAATTCTGTTACAGGAAATGTTTCATAAATACAACAATGTAATTTTGAATATATCTTCCAAATAGTACATTAGCTGAAAAATGAGTCCTAGTAGAGAATGAATAACATTAATTAGTTACAAATATTTCTCATCTAAAACTTCCTTAACCTCATGTAAGTTGTTTTATGCAGTGTGAGGTGCATTGAACTCTGAGGTTGAATAGAACATATATTTCAGAAATCTTGTGTAAGGAAATTCCCTGATATTATTCTTGGTTCTCTCAGATTTCTATTACTTGTGAAATTTATTATATTTATGCCAATCTCAGACGGTGGGGAAGAGTGCTTAGTGATACCTAATCAGCTGAGAGGAAAATCCATGCTCTTTTTTTTTTTTTTTTTTTTTCCTCCAGTACAAATTGCTAGATATGTTGCAGATAACTAAGTGATCTCTTCTCATCAGCTCCCTGTCCCAGGAAAGTAGAACACAGATTTATAGAGCATGGACCTTCAGAAAATATAAGTCTAAAAAATAAATCCTACTAACAATTGGAAAGAAGAGTGTTTCCACTCACAGAGTGGAGATATCTATGCAGCTCCAAAAGAAAACAAAACTATTAGAAGAAAAAAAGCAGGGATGAAGAATATTGACATACCACAGAGGCACTTAGTGCTGCGCTGTAGAAGTTAGACAAAATTACCTGCAGGGAGGTAATGACTAGAAGAAATCTAGAAATAAATCTAGAAGAAATAAACGAGAGAAGCCAATAGTAACAGAAATGCAAGATATATTTTAAAATTAGATTATGAGCAGGTACTAGTTTTAAACCTTGTTGAAAGTCTAGACAGATAACACCCGCTTTGTTAGGTAAAACTTTAATTGGAGAGTTATTCAAATCAGCTTTTGGAAGAACTGAAAGGAGTCAGAATGCATAAGATCATATACTTTCTCTTAAGGTTTACAACAGAGATTTACTTGCAAAGTATCAGAAAGAAAATAACTTAATTAGGAGAGAGAAAATAGAAATGTGAAAAGTGAGTATTCAAATATAAAACTAAAAAGTTGTGAGGGTTTTTTTTGCCCTAATTTCAAAGAAAAAAAAAGTATGAAGAGAGGAGAAATTGCAGAAATCACTGCAGCATTCAGAACAGCAAAAGTCTGCTATATCTAGATTCTAGATCTAGTTCAAAATACTCTCAGAAGGTAGCTTTAATCTGGCTGTGTTCTGGGGGCAGGGGAATTCTGCCGTTCTGCTGTCACGCACCTGCACTCTCCTCCAATTAGAAGCGTTGCAGGCAGCTTACGGCCACAGCATGTGAGCAAGGCAAACCTCTGGGTTTCTAGGAGAAACTTGACCTCTTTGTGAAGCCACACATGTACATTACCCTTTTATATTCCAGAACTGTAGCAAAATATTTTGAATAATTATATGTGATAATTTAACTCTTTCTTGGTAGGAGAAGGATTCCCAGAGCAAGAGCTGAATCATAGCTAGGACTGATATGGAAATGACCAGATTGTGGTCATTTTGCCAAAGATCATTCTAGTGTTGACAGTTATCTCATGCTTGTGTCTCCATTATTCTGACCGAATCTGCTCTGTATGCCACACTCCAGACTCACAGTGACATGAGGACAAGTGCATCCAGTTGCTGTTGTGTCCCAGCAGCATCAGAACTGGGCTTCAGTTTGTGGTAGACAAGCAGCATGTCACACTTTTTTCTTGGAATAACAGACTTCACTAATAGTCAGACACACTAAAGGCATGTTGTCTAATAACAAAATTGGTCATCCTTGGCCTCAGCAAAGAATCATTTTTGCTGACCTAGAAGGATATTGCTCAATATCATGTAATTCAAAGTGAAGTTTAGATATGAAAAGTGAAAGCTGTCCCCAGTGGAGCCATCAGCCTCTGCTGCTTTTTATATTCTGCTCCATGTGTCCTGGAAGTGTAGAAATAAGGCGTCTTGTTGTCATAAGGAAACTATATTTCCCTCTGCTTCTTTTCCCCGTGGACTAATTTTTAGACCTCATCCAAGGATGAGAACCCCTAGTCCTCCCACAGCAGGGCACAGGGGATACATCCAGGCACAGCGTGCTATCCCCAGCCAGCAGTCTTCACTTTTCTCCAAGACTGAATGTTCCTTCTGTTTTCCATCCCCTAGACAGCAGAGCACTCACCATGGGATCACCATATGCCATAAACATACAAAGCCCAACAATCACCAGCGCTGGCCAAGGCAACAGAATATGACAGAAGAAGAGTTACTGCTACTGGAAGAAGAGTCCTTGGTCTAGCTGAGGACAGAACAATACTAATTTCTCTTTCCTGTCGTAAGCCTCTGTGGACAAAGCCAGGCACTGTAACAAACGCTATTTTTAAGAGGATGGCAAAGCTGCTGCGGCAGCAAGTGCATGGGAACAAGGAATAGTAAGCTACAGGCGTGAGTGAGGGTGCAGCAAAGTGAACACATGCTGCTTGGGAGTGGGGAGAGTGCTGCAGGCGGCTGTGGCATGAAACCAGGTGGCACGAGCAGTCTCTACCGAGTGTGTAGGTTCCTGCTCCAACTCAAGGAGGGGGGAAGAGCAGAAGCTAAGGCATGTGGTAAAATAGCTAGTTCAGGCAGCAAGTATCTCCTCAGTATCCCCTCTCTTTCTCCACTGTATTATTTCTTGCTGTATGCAAATGTCTGTCTTCTGCCATCCTTTTTCTTGCACCTTCCCAGCTCAGGACTCACATCCTGACCCCTCAGGAAGAGGACCTCCGTGGAACTCTGTATTGGAGATGGAAATTTCTATGATCTGTAGGGTCATAAAAATCTCCTGTGGGAAGCAGAATCCAGCCCTTGAGACAGGAGGTGTTTGCCCGCCTGGGCTGAGCGATAAGGAGCACGGAGGTGGCTGCTCAGCCAGGTTCACAGGCAGCCTCCTCCAAAAGCAGTTGAAGCTGGCCGCTCAACCGGGCTTGTAACCAACTTGACCGCAGACGTCCTCCAAACTAACTTTGGAGGTCAAACACCCAGGAAGGAGGAAGATGAGGAAGGCAGGACCCTCGAATTGAGGGCTGGGACCCCCGACTGGCACGCGCGCCTGCGCACCCAGGGGGGAGAGTTGCGCAACTGAAGGCGGAGTTTGTCCGCCCCCTCCCCGGCCAGCCTGCTGGGTCCTACTGACCCTACCTGCCAGGATGCACCGGACAGAGAGAGGACAGTGACGAGAGAGGCGGGGGGGAGGAGAAACTCCTAACACTGAGGCCTACGCTGTCTCTGCGGCAGCCAGCTAAGCAACTCTCTCTGATCTGCCAGCTCGAGAGGATGTTCGGGTCCAGTATCCCACCCGCAGGTATCACCTCGTGAGTAGTTATCTGTGGGAAACTGTGAGAAGCTGAGAAACCATGAGAAACTGGGAAATGGTGGGAACTGTGAAGGTTAGGAGTGAGAAACTGTGAAAGTTAGAAATAACAGATTAGCAGATAGAGAAACCTAAAACACAGGCTGGACGCGCCGGTCACTGGTTGGTTACCTGTTGTCCGGTAGCAGGATTGGACCCAGACAGCAATAGAGTCAAGGAACTGGCTGGAATCAGGAGGAGGGAGGGCACGGACAACACGTGGGACAGTGCATGCTCACATAAGCGGAGAATATATGTTTGGTCTGATGCTCAATAAAATGGCTTCTGGTCCTAAACCTTAAGCCCCTGCTCCTTCATTGCCCCCACAGTTATCCATACTTTGCTTCTTTTATGTGCTTTCACCTGAATAAATGCTCGATGTAGTCACCTCGTCCTGGTGTGATTATTGCCAAATCCTGAGCCCATCCGGAACAGACTGCAGCAGGCCATCTCTAGACAGTAGCAGGACTTTTGCTAGGATGCATTCTAAACAAGTGATTCTGGTAAATAACTTTTCAACATGCCATTCCTTATCCCTTTCACTTTAAAAATGAACATATCTGTAAATAGTTGTCTGCATATTACACCTTTTATGCATTTTGCATTTCTTTTTAATCACTCCTTTTGTTTTCTTCATTGAGCAATTATTATATTGCAATTATTAAGCAATTAAACTATGATTATTAACTGATTAAATTACAAATCTTGGATCTAGACAGTAATCCAGAATGGAGTCTGTATGCATGTGTTGGGATGTGGGGAGTCAGTCAGCCATTTAAAACTGCGATCCTCGGATGTCAGGAGTTCTGTGAGCAACAAATAAGACAACAGAAAAAGAGACCAAGAACAGAAACTGTGGGAAATGATGCCTTATGGGTTTCAACTCACCTATATACNGGATGTGGGAAGTCAGTCAGCCATTTAAAACTGTGATCCTTGAATGTTGTGAGCAACAAATAAGACAAGGGAAAAAGAGACCAAGAACAGAAACTGTGGGAAATGATGCCTTATGGGTTTCAAGTCACCTATGCACAGTTCTGCAGCACAAGACATATGGGATTATGCATAAAATAACGCTCAAGTGCATCCCTCACAATCTGATCCTCCTGTTTCTCATGTGCAGTTAGTGAGTCAGGACAGACAGTTGCTGGCTGTAGTCCAACACAGACTTCCTCATCCCACCTCTTACACCTGTACTCTCAGGTAAACAGGTAAACAGATAAGGCAACAGAGGTTGAATTCGCGTTTTCATTTTCCATCTACTGTGGAACAAAAACATGTTTTGGGACCAACTCTTATATTAACTGAAGTGGTCCCAGATACTGCTGAGTTTTCAAATGAATTATAATTTTATATACCCCAATATCAGGGAATAAGGCAGGACAGTCAAAGTATCAGGTACAGTGCAGTGACCCCATCTACCTGGATAGATTTAGCCCAGACTGCTGATCTTGCACATACACGTAAGTATTGTGAGACCTCAACAACTCACTTTTCCAGATTAGCTAGAAGGTTTTGAAAAGCATCAAACTAGTCATGTTCTTTGTGCTTACACAAAGTAGGGAATGGACTTGGCACAGTTCTCCACAGACATCGCCTTTCCCTCCCTGAAGTACACCAGGCAGTCAGCCCTTGCACATTTGTAGCCCAGTTCTTGCTTTGGGGATGATCTGACCTGCCCTTATTCCATCCCTACCTGCACCTTCTCTCCCTGTATGTGAACATTGATGAAGAAGGCAGCTCATGCTTGGCACAGAGAGTCTGCAGCTGCATCAGGACATGTAAAGCTGTCATCAGGCAAGGATTCATGCTTCTGTTGAAGCAGCCACTGCTCAGGCAAAAGCAAAAATGATGTATTGCTTTTGCAGTGCTGCATTACATTCAGTGTCCTGACAATGATGTAGTATTTTAAGAGCTATTGTTTCTGACCAGCAACGTAAGGGAAAGTCTGGTGTTCCGAAGAGAAGACCAGCCCTTCCAAAGAGACCCATCTACTCACAGGCAACCTCACGGTGAAGCAGGACAGAGGAGTGAAGAGCTCCACATGCAGCAGTCAGGGTATGAGGCTTCATGCTGTCCAAGCCCTGCTATTGCTGTTGCTAACTAAGCAGTGCTGCTGGAAAGGTGCCCTCGCGCCCGAGCTGGCTCCAACCTGCGCTCCAAGGTGACACAGCAGTGCACAAATGTGGAATTAGTGAACCTGAAACTCAGCTTTAGACACTGAGGGAAATTTACTGCAATCAGCTGCAGTGTAAAATTAAATCTCAGATATAAAAAATATCTGTCCCCCAGGGGTCAGTCCTCGGTCCAGTCCTGTTCAATTTATTCATCAACGACCTGGATGAAGGCACAGAGTGCTCCCTCAGCAAGTTTGCAGATGATACGAAGCTGGGAGGAGTAGCGGATACTCCAGAGGGCTGCGCTACCATCCAGAGGGACCTGGACAGACTGGACAACTGGGTGGAGAGAAACCTCATGAAATTCAACAAGGCCAAGTGCACGGTCCTGCACCTGGGGAGAAACAACCCTAGACATCAGTACAGGCTGGGGACCGATCTACTGGAGAGCAGCTCTGCTGAGAAGGACCTGGGCGTCATGGTGGACAACAGGTTGACCATGAGGCAGCAGGGTGCCCTCGTGGCCAAGAAGGCCAATGGCATCCTGGGATGCATTAAGAGGAGCATCTCCAGCAGGTCGAGGGAGGTGATTCTACCCCTGTACTCAGCCCTGGTGAGGCCACATCTGGAGTACTGTGTCCAGTTCTGGGCCCCCCAGTACAAGAAGGATGTGGAGCTGCTGGAGAGAGTCCAGCGCAGGGCCACGAGGATGATCAGGGGTCTGGAACATCTGCCCTATGAGGAGAGGCTGAGGGAGCTGGGCTCGTTCAGCCTGGAGAAGAGAAGGCTGAGAGGGGATCTAATTAGTGTCTATAAGTACCTCAAGGGAGGCAGTGAGGAGGATGGGGCCGGCCTCTTTTCGGTAGTGGCCACTGACAGAACAAGAGGAAATGGCCACAAACTTAAACACCAAAAGTTCCACAGGAACTTAAGGAAAAATTTCTTGACAGTGAGGGTGACAGAGCACTGGAACAGGCTGCCCAGAGAGGTTGTGGAGTCTCCTTCTCTGGAGATCTTCAAGACCCGCTTGGATGCAGCCCTGTGCCACGTGCTCTAGGTGGCCCTGCATGTGCAGGGGGGTTGGGCTAGATGACCTCTAGAGGTCCCTTCCAACCTTAGGCATTCTATGAAAGATATAGTGTTGAAGGAAAATAAGGCAACTTTTGGTTTAGTTTGAATAGACATGATGTTGAAGTCTGATTTTCCTATAAAGATGAAAAAGGAGCTATTCCTAGAAATGTCAGAGACCAGAGGGAGTAAAGCAGAGGTGACAATAAGCTGTAAGTTAGGTAACCAGATAACCAGTTTGAGTAGGACTTTCACAGTGTTCTCACAAAAATCCCTAGGCTCATATCTTAATCTTTTTTTTTTTTTTTTGGCATGCAGGACTTCTCCTGTGCTGTCTCCGCAGGAGCCGGTCAGCAACTCTCTCTCTGATCTGCCAGCTCGAAAGGATGTTCTGGTCCAGTATCCCGCTGGCAGGTATCACCTCGTGAGTAGTTAAGTAGTTATCCATACTTAGCTTCTCTTATATGTTTTCACCCGAATAAAGGCTCGACGTAGCCATCTCGTTTTGCATGATTATTGCTGAATCCCGAGCCCATCCAGAACACCTTCTTGTCCTGGGGAGCCCAGAATGGCGCCCAATACTCCAGTGCGGCCTACTGGCAACACTCCTCCTGATGCA
>VWPW01020095.1:0-78195 GCA_013389825.1 Crypturellus undulatus
AGCAGGTCCTCGTTGCTACCCATGTCCGTAGGGATAGAAAGCCCAGGGGTCCGGCTCTCAGGTACCTCCCGTCCCCGATTCCCCTGGGTGTCCTCGGCAGCCTGGGCAGTGCCCCCCATCCCCAGCACGGACGAGACGCGGCAAGAAACAAACTTACCGGGGAGCGAGTCACAGGGAATCTTCCACGGACATCTTGGCTCACCGCTCCCTCCTCGGCGCTCCAACTTGCTCTTTGCAAAGCGGTGTCACCAGTGCCTCNCCCATGTCCATAGGAATAGAAAACCCAGGGGTCCGGCTCTCGTCCCCGATTCCCCCCAGTGTCCTCGGCAGCCTGAGCAGTGCCCCCCATCCCCAGCACGGATGAGACGCGGCAAGAAACAAACTTACCGGGGAGCGAGTCACAGGGAATCTTCCACGGACATCTTGGCTCACCGCTCCCTCCTCGGCGCTCCAACTTGCTCTTTGCAAAGCGGTGTCACCAGTGCCTCCAGGAGACCGTCTCATCCTCGGCTCTGCCTCGCTTCGCAGATCTCTCTCTCTCTGTGTATTTTTTTATTCAAGGGACTTTTTTTTTTTTTTTTTTTTCCCAGCGGTTGCGTCAGGCCTGTTGCCTGGAGACGGAGCGAGCTATTCCAGTTTGAGCTTTTCAGCCCAGATTTCCTGTCTCTCTTTCATTCATGCCATCAAGCCCTGAACTTACCTCCCACCAAGCAATAACCCTGAAGAGACCTGAAAGGGAGGAGCCGAGCAACCCGGGTCCTAAACATCCTCCCACCCCGCGGGATGCCGAGCAGGGAGGAGGGGGTAGAGATGCCCTCGCCGCCCATATCCACGGCAGGGGCCCAAACGCCTTTGGCTGAAGTTTTCCAGAGTCCAGGGCTGGCTGAAAGCTCTGCGTTTGCAAGAAGAGGGTGTTTTTGCAAGGATATATCAGCATGCCTAAGAAGGTGTTGGAAGATCTGGACCTGCAGCTGGACATTGAGGGGCACCTGGGCTAGTACCTACTCACTGGTCTCCTCTAAAAGAACAGAATTGTGTCAGGTGTTATTTTGTCTGTTTGGTTTTTTGGTTTTTTTTTTTTTTTTTTTTTTTTGGCATGGAAAGAGGCCCTTTGGTTGTCTTTTGAAAAGTGCCCGTTGCTCCCACATCTTCTCTGGGGTGGCTGGAACCATTTTGGCTGCTTCCGAGGAGGGACTAACACAGAGTAGGGATGAACAGAGGCACTTGCCGCTTCTCCCAATTTCCAACCCACCACCTGGGGCCAGAGTGGGTCTCCTCCCTCCAGCACAGGCTAAAGATTAACCCCTTGAGGCCCAGGGATGGCTCTCAAAATCAGCCCGTGCATCAGCCCCGGTGCACATCGGGGCTACTGAGTTCAAGGCAACGGGTTGCGCTTGTGACCCAAGTGATGTGAAGGGTTAAGCGCTGCCTTGCACACCCGTTTCCATCTCCAGCTTTTGTGACAGATATCCATGTCTTGCCTTGTTTCTTTCTGCCCTCTCCCCTCACCTCCATGGGCAGCAGAGAGACATTTCCAACCTTCTGGGCTCTAGATATGGGAATGGGCTCCCCAAAAAATGCAGCAATGCAAGCTTAGAAGAAGGAAGAGCGGCGTTTGCAGCCATTCACATTTCTGATGCAAATGTGGTTGATTTTTTTTGCTTGTTATTGCTTTTTTTTTTGCTTGAGCAGCATCCTTTTTGTTAAATTTCAAATATTCATTTGCAAAATCATTCATTTGCCACATCAGCTCTGCGTTGCAGGTGTGCCAGGCTTCTACCCGCCCTTCCCAGGAAGGCTGGTGGTGCAGAGGGAATGGATAGGAGATCTGTTCCTTCACGTTAAAGCCTTCTGATGCCTTTAAGCTCTTAATAGCAAATGTGAGTCTCAACGTGTCCTGTGACATCTCATCCAGACACAGGCTTGATCTGTGCCAACCAACTGAAGTGTCAGGGAATGGGTATGGGCACAGGAACTTGGTGATATTCCATCTCTGTTCTGGTCTTGACCCTGGCCAAAGAGCCTTGGGCACAGTTTGGGATCTTGCACATTCCCAAGAGACAATTTTGGATACAAACATCCATTTTTGATAGCTAACAGAGGCTGCGGGTGTGACCAGATGGGGTCGGTTGGCCCCCGGACCAGGCCTGGCACGGGTTAGTTTACTAGCAAAGGTGTTGCTACCAAGGCTGGACATCTATGTCATCACAGTAACAGACCACACACTGCCACCCTCTTGTTCTTCTGTAAATGTTTATTTTTTATTTAGTTATATAATGGGTTTCAAATGAGCTGCCAAAGACGCTAGCGAAAGGCCGCAGTCATGACACTCTGCAGTCTCCTTATGGATTTTGAATGTTTTGGCCTGTATTTAAGTTGTTTTCACTCGATAGACAGGCCCTTTCAAAGCCTGTGCTGGAGACCTGCCTTTCTCCTTCCACTGAAATATCCGCAGGGGCAAATCTGCAACCCCAGCTGCCTGCAATAAGCAGTGGGGATGAGGTACCATGAGTTCACTTGGCCCTGGGTGCCCCCTTCATCCAACAAAACCCCACATGGGCTCAGCACTGAGGTGCAGCTTCACTGGTCACTCCTCTGGTCCCTGAATAAAAGACTTATCTTCAAGATAAAGTCCATGGGGGTCAACCTGCTTGGCCACTGCCATGTCCAGCATGGGGAAAAGGCTGTTGTGCTCAACCATCTCCATCCTAGCTCCAAGGAACCTCCGAGATGGCCTGAGGGCCACCTGGGTTGGAGTTAACCTGGAAATGTGGCATTAGCACCTACAGAGGGCAGCAGGTCTCCAGCTAACGCTGTCACCATCTGTCCCCTGGTCACCGCCAGGGCCAGACTGCAAACAGATGGGAGCAGCGGGTTATGGTGATCCAACCGTTCATCATCCTGGACCATGGGGAGATTTTGAGGAATACAAAGATTCCCAGGGCAAAGGAAGCGACCAAGTGGTGTCATGACAACTTTGTTTCCTCATCCTCCTGGAGATGCAGGGCAATGTGAAGACCTCGCTGGGGATGTCAAGGCAGCCAGGGCCTTGGGAGTTTTTTATAGCTCCAGTTTAGACAGGAGCAACTGTCCCAGTAAAGGCATAGCATCTAAAGGGAAGGTTGTGAGGGCTCTACTGTTTGAGACCAGGAAGGGCTCCAACGCTATCCCTGCTCCCTGAAACCAGTAGGACTTGTTGTTGGTGTTTGTAGGATTAAAATTTTACCATCAGAGTCTCGGATATTGAGAGCAGGCTCCATTAGAGCCTGCAGTATGTGAGCATGTTGACTTTGATGGAGCATTTCTATCCCTAGAAGCATGATTTTGATGGAAGACCCAATGCAGTTGTGTTGGACAAAGCTGTTGCATTCCCCGAGATCTTTGCTTTGACCCCCTCTATGTGCAGATCACCACCCCACGGAAAGGGCTGGAGCAAGGAGCGTGCGTCCACACTGTAGCTGCCTCTCTTTGCAAGACGACGGATTGGCCAAAAGTGTCGTCAATGTGGTTTTGTGCTGAAACGTTGGACCTCGAGATGTGCGTGTGTGTCCTTGCACGCCCACGCAGCCGTGGGGTGAGGTTGCGTGTCTGCAGGAAGCTACCGAGCGTAGGAGGCAGCAGGAGGCGTGCGGAGGAGCGAGGTGAGGTGAGGTCTTCAGTGCTCAAGAGCTTAGGGCAAGCTTTGGCTCCAGCTTCTCCCGTTGTCCATCCCGCTTTTGGGGTGTCCCTTTCCCTCCAAGATTTCCTCCAAGGTGAATCCATCACCAAAATCCTCCAGTTTGTCCCCGATACTGAAATGCCCAGGGTTGGATTTGGCACAACTTGATGGTCCCATTGGGCTTGTCCCTTGTCCCATCTCCACCCAGGCTTCTGCTTGAACAGGGGCACCTCATCCAGAGCTCCAGCTTCACCAAGGTCCTTCTGTAGGTCTTCATAGGCAGTCCTGGTATTGCGTTCCTGTTTGTCCTGGTAAATTCTGCCCGAGTTTGGTAGAAGACAAGATATTTCAAAATATATAAATTTCAAGATATACAAATTCTTACAAAGTTTTGCTGGAATCAAGAGCCCCGCAGAAGAGAGTCCTGCTGTATGGTGAGAATGGACGAGGCTGCTGTGCACCAAGATATCCACCCATGTAAGAGCACAGGAAACCAGATTGCTTAATCAAGGCGAGGAAAATATGATTTTTTTTGCATTGAGTGTTGCCCCTGGGGGAACACTGGCATCTTTACTGCATGGTTCTGTCAGGTGAGTCATTAACCAAGACAAGAGCAAAGGATACTATTGCTTTAAGTGAAACCATGGTGGGGTTCTTCAGTCCCCATTTGTGTTTTTTTGGTTGTTTTATTTGTCTGTTTGTTTTTCCAATCTAAAATAAAAATAAAAAACATTTTGGTAATTCCATAATTGAGTTTGCAAATGTGTATGTTGGGTTAGTGAAGTATTCCTCCCTCTAACTCCAAAAAAGTTCCCAAACTCTGAAGAATGAAAAATCATTTCCAAAGTTTTGGACCATCTCATTTGTAATGACATTCCATTAAGTAATCTGTTAACTCCAGTTCACTGCTGTAACTCAAAGATTTTAAATCTCATCACTGAGATGCAATTTTTTTCCACTTTTTTTCCCCCTCCTGGAAAAAGGCGGCTTTGTGTTCCACTCTTACCTAAAATATTAGTTGTGTTCTTTGTATTCTTTATTTTTTTTCCCCAGAACTGCCAGAATAACAAAAACTCCACTTCCAGATTTACCTGCCTTCCAAACAAGGATTCTTGGTAACATTTCATACTTGAAATGGGTGGACACCACCTGCCCAGATTTTAGTTGTCTGAAATTTCTGAATCTACTTTTAATCCATTGCCTTGACTTGCTGAACGAAATAAAAGTAAATAAATTCCACAAACCTTTACAATGCTCTCAGAAACCGACCTTAGGATGGGATGAATTCCCTTCCAGAGGCTCCTGTGCCCAGATTGGGTTGAGTGTTGAGTTTTCAGGTGCTCTCTGAGGTGCATCCAGCCCCTGCTGCCCTTGATCTGCCCATCAGCCCTCCAGGCTGCTGCAGAAACAGGGGGACTGGTTAGGGCCAGGCTTGGTTTGACCCGCAAAGTGGTGCAGATGTGGAGTCTATCAAAGTCTGATGTTTAGCTGCCACCAAACAGATGTGTGGTGGTTGCTCCAAGAAGATGAAGAACCTATACCTCCCTCTCCCTTTCCCTTCTTTTTTTTTTTTTTTTTTTTTTACATTAGCATGAAAAAAAAGGTGAAACATTCTTGTTTGTTAGGTTCTTCTGCCCTTTCTTTTGCAACCCTCTCCTGATACTATTATTTCGGAGAGGACTGTGCACTGGAAATTGTCCCCAGTTCCTTGATAACCATTGACAAGAGGATATAATCTCAACCAAGGAAGCTGCCTGAAACTGCAGGACTGAGACCCAAGATTCCACCACCTCTTACCAAAATCTATCACCCCTCTTCCCAGATGAAGCTGGCAAAAAAATAATAATAATAATAATAATTAAAAAATCAAGGAATTAGCCCTCATAACAAGCGCTGAGCTGATCCCTGCCTGCAATCACTTGGGTCCTGGATGCTCAACCCAGGCAAAATTTTTTGCCATATATAGCAAGTAGCTAATAGCAAAAAAAGAAAAAAAAAATNATTAAAAAATCAATGAATTAGCCCTGGTAACAAGCTCTGAGCTGATCCCTGCCTGCCTGCAATCACTTGGGTCCTGGATACTCAACCCAGGCAATTTTTTTTGCCATATATAGCAAGTAGCTAATAGCAAAAAAAGAAAAAAAAAATAGAGGGAAGTCAGATCTTTGCATGTAAGAGATGAAGAGATACCAGGATGTGCTATCAGCTGTGCCTCTCATCTCCCAGCGCCCTAAATGGCATCAGGTGTCTTTTATTGCTAAAACATAGCCAGATCTAGGGTAGAATGCAACCACTCTTTTANAAAATAAAAATAAAAATAATAATAATAATTAAAAAATCAATGAATTAGCCCTGGTAACAAGCTCTGAGCTGATCCCTGCCTGCCTGCAATCACTTGGGTCCTGGATACTCAACCCAGGCAATTTTTTTTGCCATATATAGCAAGTAGCTAATAGCAAAAAAAAGAAAAAAAAAATAGAGGGAAGTCAGAGCTTTGCATGTAAGAGATAAAGAGATATCAGGATGTGCTATCAGCTGTGCGTCTCATCTCCCAGTGCCCTAAATGGCATCAGGTGTCTTTTACTGCTAAAACATAGCCAGCTCTAGGGTAGAATGCAACCACTCTTTTAAAATGAGGTTTTATTTCTTTTTTTAAGCAGAAACACGACCTCAAATGGAAAGTGAGTGAGATTACAGCACCATAAGCTAGATGATTACAAAAGGGGAAACTGTTCAGACCAGAACCAGGCTGAAGATAAACTCTCCCAAAGGTTAGATGCATGAAATAAATACCTCCACCTCTGCTATTGGCCCTGAACAGTCATCTGTGAATGCGCCAGCCTAGAAAAACCAAGGACCCAAATCTCTCCTCCTATTTTTCAGACCTGTTTTACACCCTGTGGCTCCAGACAGTGGCTTTTGACCTGTGCTGGACCGAATGCGAGAGCTTCAGGACATCATTTTCACATGGACAGTACTTTTTATAGCCTGCTGAGCCTTTGAGGGTAACGGTTCTTTTAAGGTAGCCACTGCTCTAACATTAGGTCTAAATGAGCAGTGTGGTTATACTACCAGCCCTTAATTGCTATAAGCGTAACAAACCCGTTCGAGTTGTCATTCAGCTGTTGTCGACAGGAAACCACTAACAGCAGCCAACTGACAGCAACAAGAAGAATTAAGGGTTTCTCTTTCAACGTGCTTTAAGGATTAAAAATTATCAAGAGAGCCTCATGTTCTTAAGAACGCAGCTGGCAAAGGATTTTTTAACTCCGGTAGACTACTAGGATCGAGCGGGCTATGATTTAATCCAAACGAAGGAATCGCCGGGTAAGTGCAAAGAGTTTTCCATGATCTTTGTTTCATTCCTGCTGCCTGTTGTATTTATTACCCGATGCTTCACTGACTACGTCCTCTTAGAGCATTTAAAGATTTGGCCCACTCTGTTACTGACCATGCGTTAAAGCTGGTTAAACCCTTGAATATTTGGGGTTTGGAAGCTCAAGGGGATTAGGCGCATTGACGATGCGGATTGAGGCAGGGTGCATTTTCTTCTTGCTTTTTGGTGGTGCATCTCTGTGCTGAAATCAGGGCACATTTCTGAGGATTCACTCACACAGTTACCGCCATGGTCCAAGTCACAAGCTGACCAGGCAGGTCCCTTTTCTTGGACATCAATCAAGCTTCTTTAAGAGTGAAAGTAGCTAAAAGATCTTTAAATAGCAGGACTTTCTCCCTGTTTCCTTTTGGAATTCCTTTGGAAGGAAAAAGAAGGGAAATACTGAGGTCAAGGTCCTGATTTTGGATTTAAGAGGCGGTAGATGCTCTGGACCTGAACTATCCTTGCTGCGTTTGGTGCAGAGAAGGGCTGAGGCTTTAACTCTCACGCTGCAGAGATTCATGTTTGGTTTTGAAAGTCCTTGCTATGTTTTGCCACGCAGATAGGATAGTTTTGGAGCTGTTCCTACTCTGAGACCATCATTTTGTTCTCAGCCACTGGTTTCTTTATCCACCTGGTAAAACCTGCAGCAAATTAATGCTCATTGTGGACAAAGTGTCCAGCAAGCTAGAGTGGACTTATTGCTTCTCCCTCTGGGACTTTCTACCCTCAGAAATGGAAAATCTACATAAGTATCCATAACATTCAGTCTTGGCTGTAGTTTAGCTCTGGTTCAAATATCCCTGTCATCAAAGCAGTGCTCTGAGTTGGAACCTAGATAATTCAGGAGCTGCTTGTGTGATTTTGGGGAGGGAAGGGTCATTGCATCATTGCAGGGTATTTGCTAGGGATGTTTGGCAAGCCAATGTCCTTCATGGCACTTTCGTTATCCCACCTTTGGAAGCAGGGATGTTTATTGTCTATTTTGTCAAGCTACCATGAGATTGAATTGATTATAGATTTTTAAAAAGGAATGTGTGTAATAGTACAAAATCAGGACAAGACACACATGCATGGAGGACATACAGAGCCCTCTCCAGCAGTACAGACTCATACATGCTGCATAAGAGCAGGCAGCTAGAAATTGAGGAGGAAAATGGACAGCCCCAGGGTAGCAAAAGCATTCTCATTAATATGCTCTATTAGTGCTGATCTGTCATTTTGTCAGGGCTTCAGTAACCTTTATAAGATTTGGGCGCTCTAGAATTTGTGATTTCTTACCTCTACTTCATATTTTCTCCCAGACATTCCAGAGCATTAACATAATATTAAAGCAGAAAAAAAAATCTGTAAAAGATATTTTGGTTCTTTCTTGTTTTGTTCTGCCAAAATAGCTCATGAATTTAGCTAAGGGCTGAATTTTCTAGAAGGAAGGACCCAAGAAATAGTTAGATGATTTTATTTTATTTTATTTTATTTTATTTTATTTTATTTTATTTTATTTTATTTTATTTTATTTTATTTTATTTTTTGTGAAGGGACTATTGATTTTTCTTCTATGTGTTTCTAATAGCTTTCCATGTTCTTGCACGCATTTCTGTCTCAGCTGAGGCGATGTACTCCTCAGCGCATATTAAATAAGTCCGTGATATCGCAGGCTGTGCAAGGAGAAATCCAAAACATCCCTCTTTTGCACAGGTTGGACTGTGTTTATTTCAGACAGGGATATCCGCTCTTAATTTTTATTTCTGCTTTTGACTCCTTTCTCTTCATTGACTTAATTCTCCACGCACCCTTATGAGCACACCAAAGAGGTCTTGAGATTGTGTTTAAGTGAGGAAGAGTCTTTTGGAAGGGGGAATTCTTCACCAATGATACCCTCATGTTATCTCTGAGAGCCAAAGCTGGAAATAGGTCTCTGTGAATTTCATAGGAGTCAAAGCGGAGTAGGAACGTGCTACTACTACATCACTATTTGTTTTCCTTCCCTCCTCTCATTCTTTCCATTCTCTCTATGCTAAAAAGGGCGTTTCTTTGTCGCTCTTCCACGGTTCATGAGATTTAGGAGGCAACGAAGCGTTGACTCCATGTGGGTGAGCTCCCCTGTAGTCAATGCGGTTTCCTGCAGGCCTACAGGTTAAATCATGGGTAGAAATTTTGCAAGAAGTCCTGGGGTCTAGATCCTACCCAAGCTATTGGCAGCCTCAAAGTTTCCATTCATGAATTCAATTTATGTGTTGTACGTCAGCTTTCTCATTAGATTTTGCACTACTTTGCAAGCAGCAGAGATTAGAAATAGTGGAGGGGATATAAAAAGAAGTAACTTCCACTGCCGGAGCTCTTGATGATAACTTATACCCTCAGGATCCTGCTAAAGCTGTGGAAGAGTTGACCATTGAAGTCACCATGAAGCTCAAAAGAAAGTAAAGCCTTGTAAAGAATCAGGGTATCCCAACAGTCACGGTTATTCCTTAAAAATAAATGTTGAAGCACAATGTATACAAATAAAACGCAGTGTATACAAGAAGAATGTAAACCAGACCTTTAGTATTTCATACTGGACAAGCCATGTGCTTTTCTCAGGTTGGTCTGACCTATATATCAGGGTAAACCCCAGTGAATTCATGACATTGGCCAGTCTTCTCCCCAACAGTCAGGACAGCTATTCCTTGGGCTACAATAAAACATAGATTTATAATTTTAGTTCAAGAAAACGGGTGATATGGAAAGGCTTGTTCAGCCCAGACTGAAATGTTGCAGCTGACCTGAAGAAAAATATTTTTTTTTTGAGTAATTTTGCCTTTTCTAATGTAAGTCAGCTTTAGTTTGCAAAACAGTGCAAACCCAACTATTAAAAATTCCTAAAGCAAGTATAAAATTCCCCAAAAGAGGCATACAATTGAGCAAGGGTGTGGAAAGTGTGATCAATGAGGAAGGTTTGCAAGAAACAGCACTGCTTCACTTAGAGGAGAGAGAAGTGTGGCTAACACCCACTGCAAAGAACAAGGGAATAAACTTCATGGTCGGCACGGCCAGGACAAGCAGTTGTAAGTTTTGCACCGATGAGATGACCTGTTAGGACCAGACCTACATTTCTGCAGTCCTATTGTTTCTGAAGTGAAGCAGACTTTTAAAGTCTCTTTGCTCCTTGACAATCTTTTACTCATTCATTTCTGAAATTATTCTCCAAATCTGACGTCTCACAGGTTATTTCTGCTCCTCTGAAAATCTGTTACCGATCAAATAACAGTTTGCAGAACCTCCCAGGGTCTTGTCAATACAGCATGCCGGACATGCAGGAGACAGAGCAGAGACAGAAAACACAAGGTTTACAGAGAAATTCTTTGCTACTTGATGAGGAGTGAAGAGTAAATTATTCAGTTGTCTGGGATGTCTGGGCTGCCTCACCAATAGCTGAATATATAATTTTTTTTGGTGGATGAAGGTTGTAGGAATAAGATCTTTGTGCATCTATTTAAGGGTCCTTAAGGGGTAGATGTGGTGCCTGGTCTTGCATCCCAGGTTGATGGGAGACCTGTTTACTACATGAAAATATATCCTTGTCCTCAGAAGCTCCCCGTGCTATGGTGGCACATGGATAAGGACCACCAGGTCACACAAGATATCTTAGTAAGAGAAGACCCCTCTTCTCAATAAAGCCGCTTTATGGTAAAAGCAAAAGCTTGACAAAATGGCATGGACAGAGGAGCTAAGAAGTTGTCACACCTTTCTCAACCCAGAAAGGTACCAGCCCAAATCCCAAGCCACCACGGCATCTGCATTTATGTGAATGACTACTGAGGAGAAGGGAGTACTGAATTGCCTGGAGCTGAGGAAACGGGGAGGACATCTCAGAATAAACGTATGGGGGGATGATGTTTGAGAAACGGTCTTTGAGTACAGGTTAAATAAAGGACAGGTTATATAAAAAAAACATGAACATAAGCATTATCTACAACAACTGCATGAGATGGAAAAGGAGAGAACTAAGGCCATACCGAGAAAATGAAGGAAGTTAGATAAAAACTCCAACTTGACTTTCACCTCAGAGATTTTCCCTGTTGTCTCTTACCTATTTGGTTGTCAAATTTTAAGAAGCTCAGGAAAGGGAATATAGCCCCTTGAGACATTACTGTTTCAAGCCTGCATGGAAAATTACTCCTTTTTCCTGTAGAAAATGTCAATACATATGTTTTTATATATATAAAAAAAAGAGTTTTCAAGTCATTTTCAAGAGTTTGATTTTTCCACAGATTTCTTTTTTTTTTCTTCAAGAGATTTTTTTGGGGAAAAGTGGAAAAAAGTGAAAGTTTCTAGATGGGCTGCCAGTAAATAGCAAATGTGCACAGAAAGGAGTCATGACCACAGGACTGTTTAAAATAGAGGTGTTAGCCAGATGTGAAGAAATCTTGATTGTGCAAACCCAGTGCTGTGTGGGCATAAACCCATCATGCCCGTTCTGCTGACATTATTGAGAGCTTAGACAGCAGCAAAGCAAGAAACTCCAAGGAATCAAGATTCGCCCTGGCTCTGTTGCTATAGAATTAGACTAGATCAAAGATGAGATAATCTGAGATCGAATCAGCCCCAACACTTCCTCATCACAAATAATGACTTCTACAGTAGAAGCGATTGCAATATTTGGCCTCATTCTCTTACATTTCTATCTTCAGTAAGCACCTTCCGGATGTCTGAATACCATTTTTGGTTCTGAGTTTTCATCCCAGCCCCTCCATATAGTTGTAGCATAGAGATACAAGCTGTCTCCTGGAAAATTCAATGGGATCTTAGCATCCTGGCAGATGAGTAGTACAGCCTGAGCTCTCAGATTGGAGTTCCCCAGGCACAGTCCAGGAATCTCTGGATGTAGTGAGGCAATAAGAGCAATACCGGGAAGGAAGAAGCCTTCTGTAGCACATCTGAGCCACTAAAACCAGCTGGATTTAGGGGAGCAATCCCTGGGGCCAACGGGATGAGGAGGGGTGTGTTGGTCCCTCTTGGTGTGTTCCAGCTAAGGCCAGATTCCCTTGGGGAGCAGATATCTTAATGGGGACCCTCTTAATGTAAACCTGATGAGACATCAAGTCTGAGCGTCTGAGCTATGATCATAGAATCATAGAATCATCATGGTTGGAAAAGATCTTCAAGATGACCTTCAAGATCATCAGGTCCAACCATATTGTCCAGACAGACATGAGTTCCTCCTTTCCAGTTACATTAATTTCATAGCAATTGACTATAGCAATTCATTGCCCTGCATGAAGTCAACAGGCTGAGAGGGGTCACCTTTCCCACCCATAACTGGAAACGCTTGTTCACTCCCCCATCACTGCTTGACGTCACTGCTGACGTGTCTTGCGTGGAGAAGGGCAGAAGATGGTTTGGACTGACCTGGGAGCTGCATACATGGGAAACGTTTCTCTCTAGCTCTCCCTTTCACCCACTTTCTCAGGGTTCTCTCTCCGCCTTCTTCCAAAGGACAGCCCCAGAGTAGTGTTTCACAATTTCTGAGAACGCATGTTAGTTGCAGAAAGACCTTCACCGTGTGGGCTTCTTGATGCTCCGAACCATGAGCCATGGGCTTATCTCACCAGTCTGGAGGGAACAGGAGAGAAGCATGCTCCCAATTGGAATACTAGAAAAAAATCCGTAATGCAATAGCTAGGACTGCTCCACATTTATTCCTTTTATTCAAACTTCTAATTTCTCGGTCATTTTAAATGTGGCAACTGCTGCTGGGTTTCTCCATTTTAAGGAAATGTCTCAAATCAGTGGGTTTCTGTCTGGAGCCACTGTGATACTACCCAACTTCCCAAGATGACTTGGCAGTTGCTGGTTTATTTCTAAGCTTTTGCTGCCCTTTGTAATGACTCCTCCCTACCTCAGCAGTGGATGGCAAGCAGCTTTCTAAAAAAGCAACTTCCCTTTTCGTAGGAATAGGAAGTGAAGCTTAGCAAAGAGCGGTACTTCAGATGCTCTCTCCGACAAAGGATGAGGTCCTGCTCAAAGCTCTCCAGCTTCCCATGGAACTGTCCTCCCCAATCTTGGCCACCTCTTGCCTCTCCCTTGTCCTTGGCTAGAGGAGAATCAAGCCAGAAAAAGACAGACAGGGATGGAGAGGTTTGATAAATCTGATGCAAGGACTTCCTCATTTCTGCAGCTCTTGGGTATGCAAACATCCACTTGCCTCTGCAACACACCTACCCAAGGAGGCAATTGGGAGGGTCAAAGCTGCCTTCTCCAGTCCCACCTCACCCAGCATCATGTCCTCAGACAGCTCTCCCTTGGATTTTACCCATGTGGCTAAGAAATGTTAGGTTGTGCATCACACTCAATGGATATTCACCTTTTTTTTTGGTCCTTCTTGGTAAGAACAGCTGGAGTATGAGCTGCGTGAGATCATTTCAATCCCAAGATGTCTGAGACCAGGAGCCCCTCCTGTCCCTCAATATAATGTAAAAACTGCATCATTCGATCATCCTCAGAGGTTTTTGTGGTGTTTTTTAGGATACAGCCCTGCAAAAACTTAAGAAGACTAAATGGTGACCCAACAGGTCCCTACATTGAAAATACCCCAAAGCAGCCAATTCTTTATGAGCCCTGTGGGCAGCCTCAGGAATCTGTTGAAATAAATCCTGGTTCTTAAAAAATATTCACCTCCTAGGCAGACACATTTCTCTTCCCCTGTTGAACGTGCTGAGGCAGAATGAGAAAGTTACTTCCCCAGAGCCACCCACAAGTCCTTGACCAGGTCTTTGTTCGTTAGACCACTCTGCCTCCTCAGTGTTATAGCTGTTCATAGAGGGCTGTGGCTGCTTGGAACAAAATACATTTCATTTTAAAAATATCTTTAATAATCACAAAAAAAGGAAAGACCATTGTAAAACCAGTTTATCAATCTGTTTCCTAAAATTTGGTGGTTTACATAGCAAGAACACCATCCATTCACAGTTATTGTAGCTGTTTTTAATGACAGCTGTTAATTGCCTGTGGGTTTTGCTGGGTTCTCTTTGTGTTTTTTGCTTTTCTCACTGATATTTTGATTGGCCACATTGTCTGGGAAGTGCAACTTACACTCCCTCCTAAATGGATTGTTTTGATATTCAAAAGAGAGCAAAGAATCCTTGGGGGGAAGAAAATATTTAGTTCAGACACAGAGTCCCATGCAGAGACTTTGCAAAATTAGACTGCTCCTGAAATCTGAAGGTGTGACAGCCAAAATAGTCAGGACTTACTCCCAAGGATGGGGTGGGTGAGGTGTGAACGGGAGGTATCTTCTGCAGAAATTGTACTTGTGTCTCTGCCCTCAGTGCCATGGAGCATCTGTCATCCAGTCTTGGCCATGGTTCCAGTGGCAGCCACTTAGGAAACAGTGCAAATAGGGAGCAACCCACCACCTTGCACATTTCTCTGGGAGCAGAGAAGCCTAGTAGACCTTTGTCTTTCTCCTTCCTTTCTCCCCTCCCTTCTGCCTGCCTCTTGCCCTGCTTCATCTCCCCATGGGTTGTAGGGATGAAGGGTACCAGCCAACCTAGTCTACACTAAAATCCAGCCCTGGGGGTGATGTGTGTCTTTCCCTACCACCCTTTGCTTCATCTGTGGATAGTGGGAGGGAGTTTCCTTCCTGCCATTCACACCCACGCAGACGAAGGGGATCTCTGAGGGCACCCGCTTTATTGCTTCTCCTAGGGCATGGTTAGCATGTCATCAGGGCCTCCCCATATCCCCACAGGGCACTGTGGTGCACCCACAAAGCCCTGTGAGACCGGTCACCACATATTTTGGTCAAGTGAGCATGGCCTGAATACACTTCCTTAAGGATTAGACCACGGGTGAGGTGGCCTGTGCAGAGCAGTTCTCCACAGTGTATTCCAAACTCTCCCATGAGCAAGTCTGACTCGAGTGTCCTATAAAAAGACGTATTTGAGTTGAAATATCAGCTCTGAACACCAGAGACAATGCAATGCAGCAATGCAACCTGTGCTGCAGGAGTTCATAGACCCATTCCAAGCTGGCATGGATGATGCCACGCATCATCCTCTCACGAGGAGAACTTGTTTCTAGGAGGTAGGAGATGCGCCCTCCCAACACGGAGGCCTGTTCCTACCTCCCCGGCACCCGGCGCCGCGGCCGTACGTGCTGGCTCGCAGCCTCTTGCAGCTCAGCCAAGCATCTGCCAAGCTCTGGCAGGGCTCGGTGCTCAATGTAAGCAGCTATTTTTCCTCCAGACAGATGTTTTGATTAGCGAGCAGCCACTCGGGCAGAAGGCAGCTGTTTTCTGCTCCTGGAGGGAGCAAGAAACTTATATTATCTTTTTCTTTTTATTTTCTTTTTTCCCCCCTCCTCTGTCAAGAAACTTTTTGCATCTGCTTAATCTCAAGGGCTTGCAAATCTGTGTGCTCCTATCCCCATAGCTTTCTCTGACAGGGTGTCTCAACTGTTTGGCTAAGCCTGAAATAACTGGATTTGCTGCTGCGGTTGTTTGCTTGGGACAGCATCACCTGCTGCAGCAAGAAAGCATGGCTTAAGAAAAGCCAAAGTTTGGGGGACAGACTTTAGTTCCAAAGGAAATTGCAAGACAGCAACATTTAACTCCTTAGCAAATAAGAGATTCCAAATAATCCAGTGGGTTCCGGTCTACAATGGATGCCCCTTGTTGAGGGGTAAATCACAGGAGCACAGAGTTCCTTCTCTAATCCCCTGGACACTGGGTGCCACAAAATAGCGCTTGTAGAGGGCAGTTTGGCCAAGCTGGATGCTCTTGGGATTGGGAGCTACAGTAATGCAACACTAGGTTGTGCCAACATTCCCTGAGGAGCCCGGTTGCTCTGGGGGATACTCTGAAGACTTCCTGGAAGACCTTTTCCATGAGATGATAGTCTTTGAAAGATGCATTAATGTGAGCGCAAATCCAACCTACTGTCTCTGGCAAAGACCATGGACTGTGTGGGACCCGAGCGTTACCATTTGAGTATTCCCAGTTCCCAACTCCTCCAGCCATAAGGCAACATGCAAGACACAAACATCTTCCCGTTCCCCTTCAAGGATCATGATGATTCTTGCTCCTGGCTCTCTAGCTCTTTACAGACACTTTCTGCATTTCTCTAATTCCCCCGTCATTGCTTGTGTTAATGTAGAGCAAGTTTTGGCCATAAGAGCCACGTTAAGAGCCGAAGACCCAACAGCACATGCCTATTGCTGGAGGTGTCACTGTTCTCCCTCCATCAGGAAAAGGATCTCAACCGACACCTCAGCCACCACATCCTTCTACAGGACGATGGTCTTTTCTCCACCTTCTCCCTCAGACAGGCCTTCTCTATAACTGGTGCTGTTTATAGCACGGCACATCCTTGTTGTCGTTCGCAGCTCTCTTCTAACCACCTCCTAGCAACCAAGCCACTAATTATTTAGAGACCTAAGAATAAAACAATAAAGAAAAATTGCTTGACCAAAACCCAGCAAAAATAAAAAATAGCAGAATAGATAATGATCAGGTTGCAGAGCCTCCTTCGTGCCCATTTAAGCAGTTGTTCTAACCAAGTTTTTCAGTATCTCTCCAGGTCTGCATCTTACAAAGTAATCCAGGAATGCCAGTTCAGCAAAGGCAACAAAGTGTTATTTTGCTGAAGGAAAATAAAACTGTTGGAGAATTTAAAGTGTCTAGGAAGTATCTATAATAATGAGGGGAAATTTTCAGTGGAACCTTTCCATTTTCATCAGTGCAAAAGTGCAAATTGTGAGTAATTATATTATTGTACCCAAAGTGAGTTAATTTCAATAATTCTCGTAGGAGGAGGACACAAAAAGAGAAATGCAGCATTTAAAATCTTCCATAAATGTCTATATCTGCATGTTAAAAATAAATTTCAGAAGTATTTCTTAATGCTATTTCTTTTTGAAGTACTTTCTTCTTTTTTAAAAGACATTCTTAGATTTTAAAATGAAGTAAAGTATCTAATCTTGGTCAAGTATGAAAACTTTTGGTAGATGGACACCAAAATCTGAAATGACTGGGGTCATTTTATGATTTCACTGGCCTTGGTGGGGGGTTGGAGCTGCCCGCACAGTGAAACACTATTGATTTGCTCAGGTCTCAAGCTGTTTTTCCATGGCACAGTTTCATGAGGGGGAGGCAAACAATGAGCCGAGACTTCTCCTTTTCTGCTAGAGTCTATCTTGCTCTTTTTTCAATGCATCCACCCATGCAATCCCATCGTCGCTTGTCTGTATCATCCACATCCCTGTTGCAGAAGACATGACCATGCACATGTCAGAACCACCCTGGAGACTCAGGATGGATGGCAGTGAGCTGGCAGGTCCCCAAACCCTATGGTCTTGGCTGGACCTTGACCTCACTGAGGTTGTTGGCACAGCTCCATTTCTTGCTTCTCCGGGAAATATTTTCTAGTCTTATTTGAAGAAAGGCAAGTGAAATAACATATAGTCACATCCTTTCTTCTCCACCGCAAAGCTTCTACCAAATTACTAGCGGAAGTTTTGCTTGAGCAAGGCCCTGAGGTGAGATTTTTCGGAAGTCTCCATCAGGGCCAGTCTCTGCGTTGCTGCTCAGAGCCTTTTGGATATTTAAAACATCCCATCCTTGTGGATTGAGGCTAGATCTCTATGAAGTATCAATTACGTTCTCCAAACACAATATCTTCTTTACAATACTCTTCTTTACCGCATTGGTTCAACTGGCATCAATGGGTGGATATCCTTTGGTTNCGCAAAGCTGCCACCAAGTTACTAGCGGAAGTTTTGCTTGAGCAGGGCCCTGAGGTGAGATTTTTCGGAAGACTCCATCAGGGCCAGTCTTTGCATTGCTGCTCAGAGCATAAGTCCTTTTGGATATTTGAAACGTTCCAGCCTTGTGGATTGAGGCTAGATCTCTATGAAGTATCAATTACGTTCCCCAAACACAATATCTTCTTTACAATACTCTTCTTTACCACATTGGTTCAACTGGCATCAATAGGTGGATATCCTTTGGTTTCTCCCTGCTGAAGCCTGGGCATGGAGAATTCCTGCTGGGGCATTAACTGAGGTGGCACAAGACCCTGGAGCTGAGACCTTTGGCGCTGGTGCAGATTAGAGCACATCACAACTGCACCAGCAAGAGCTGGTGCAGGAAAATTTGCCCTGACTTCCTTTTATAAAGCTATCAAACAGACAGGGTAAAATACTGATTTTTGCAACAATAAAGGCTCTGACCACCCAAACCGCTTGGCTTGGGTTAGCCATGCGGAGAGATGGAAAGATGCATTCAGCCCAGAAGAGCTGGAGCAAACCAAGGGGTCTCATGGTCCGGGTTCGTCTCTATTTGAACATCTATTCTCTATTTGATTCATCTATTTGATGCCCTGGTGCCCATCCCTCACGTCACCAGGGTAAAAATGCAACTGCAGTGCCAAAATTTCTGGTAACCACAAGTCCAGTTCTGGGTACCCCCATGCGTCAGCGCTTGGGTCGGGGAATAGGCTATTAATTATTCTTTTTCCTTAGAAAGCACACAGCAAATGTTGGAGGTCCCATGCAAATATTATGCGTGTCTGTGACTTGCCTGTTTGTCCCTCACTGGGTAAGAGATGGATGTCTCGCAGCACTCACCATCTTGTGTCTATTGAATTCCGCAGCAAAAACTTGCTGGAAAATATAAAATGTCTTGAATCTCCCATACAGACTTTTGCATGGTTATTTTTTCTTTCAAAACCTATTATTTTCAAAACTTAGTGCTAGGCAAGCTGGACTCTATATTGCTAAAATTTCTCAAACATATGATGAAAAATGCTTTACCTTTGACTTTTAATTTCCATTTTGATTTCCATTTGCTTAAAAAAGAGTTTGTTTTATATGTTTCCCTGTTTTGGACTTTTTATTTTTTATCTTCTCCTTTTTCAACTGGTAAAGAGGAAAATTCATTAAAAAAAAGACTAGTTGAGCAGTTTATTTAAACACTGAACTGAAGTGATGAAGAAAATACTATTTTCTTACTGTATTCACAACTATTATTAGAAAACACTTTCTTCCTGATTTTCAGTTGTTAAAAATAAACAAGCAGTCTTAAAAGGGAAAAAATTATAAATATACTAAAGGCATTTTGCATGATTTTTGTTGTTTCCTTCCCATATTTCTTTCCTACTGGAAAAAACTAAGAGGCAGGGAAAACTATCAGTTACTCTTCTCAAATTTTATTTTAAAATACATTAATCAGAAGAAAACCACCGTGGAAAAATTTTTATTCAGACCCACCATCTCTTTTGGGGAAAAAGAAGTACTTTTTAAAAGCAAATGCCACCAGCTGTGCGGTAGGAGCTCATGAGAAGCGTTCAGCATCTGATGACATTTGTCGGCTGCACAATTCTGGATTTCGTGTAGCATCTGCTGGCACGAAGGACTGTCACGTTGGCTAGCAAAGTCTACAGAAAAGACCTAGAGAGCTTGAGCTGCGGATTTCGTAGGCATAGTAAATATCTAGAGCTACGGTAATATCTTTGTGCGAAGACGTGGGTGGCGGCGGGTGACGTCTATGGGAGATTTTCACAGGTACCGTTTCCCGCCCGAGCTGGGACATGCTGGTCACATCTCCGTATCACCTCACAGCAGACATTTCTTTGCTACATGCGTGTGTGGAGAAAGCTCCAATTTACACAAGTGGTTTTTTTTTTCTTTTTCTTTTTTTTTATTTCCTAGTATTGGTTTGGTGGTCAGGACATGCAGTAGACACATGTCCCCTTCTTGGTGTGATTGGATGCCCAAGGCAATGCAGTGGAACGGGTTGTGATGCCCACACCATGGGGAAACACGTGAGACAGAGTCACAGCCAGACACGTGGTCCCTGCTTCCCTGCCAGGGTGCCCATGGGGAGGACATCGACACCCCTTCACCACTCTGTTCCATGGGAAGGACATCCCCATGGAAATGGCCTCAAATGGCGCCAGGGAAGGTTAAGATCAGATATTAGGAAAAATTTCTATATGGAAAGAGTAGTCAAGCATTGAAACAGGCAGCCCAGGGAAGCAGTGGAGTCCCATTCCTGGTAGTTTTCAAGAAACTTGTAAATAAGGTGCTTAGGGACATGGTTTAACAGGTATGGTGTTGAGGGGCTTACGGGTGGACTCAGTGAACTTGAACCATAATGATTCTATGATTCTGTGATCCTCACCCCTTCACCACCTTGTCCTTTCTTGCTCTGCCCCATTAGTGTCACTGACACCCCAAATACACATCTATCACTCCACAGGCAGCCTGTCCATCCTCTCCTGAGGTGGTCTTGGTGACATGATGGGTGCCCAAAGCATCTCCCTGACCTTGCATCCCCTAACTCTATAGAGAAGAGGCAATTACTGCATCTTTATGTCCCCTTTGAAGGTAGAATAGGTCAAAGATGCTCCAGTGAAACAGTAACAAGGACCATGCTTGTTACTGACTTCCAACGCACACATCGACTCTGGGGCTTTTTAAGGTTGGTAGCAAGTGGTATCTAAAGCTTTTCTATCATCTTACATTGACTAAAAGCAATACTTTGCAGTCCCCTGGGTGAAAAGGAAACACTAGCTACTCATGTTTATTATGGTGGTAAGTAATGCCATTCAGAATTGGAAATCCTGGCACAAATTTTTCTTCCAAAAGAAGAAACTCCTTTAATAAATCACGTTCTATTTCATGACAACCAGGTCATCTCAGCACAGTAAAACCTGGTTAAAACCTGGAGAAGAGAGTGCCAAATTCAAATGAACCTGCTCAGGAAATGCTGTGGCTGATTTAGCAGGCGATACTTCCTCTCCAACTGTGTTGAGTCAGTGCCCAGAGCGGTGCTGAGACCTGTATACAGATTAATGGGCCATCTGAAATCTCAGGTGTGAGGAGTTTGTGAAATTGGATGCCAAAAAAGCTTTCAAATAAAAATAGAAGTAAAATAAATTGGTTATTGGGTATTCTGAAAGATTTCGCCAATTTCTTTGTCTTTGCTCAATTCATCAGTAAAAATAAAAATGAAGCAAAAGAGAGAAGACGCTTCAAAAATACATTAACATGTTAGGATGTCTCTGTTACAAATGAGCTTTTCATTTTAGAGATCTCATTTTTTGAAGCATTTCAGACATGTTAGAGAGAAAAAAAACTCACTGATAAGTGGATGAATTTGCTTTTCTTGCAAAACTGGCTTGCTGAAAGTTTCCTTAAATATATTCTTTGGTTTCTGACCCTCATGACATAGCACTAGGTGGACTTTTAAGGGACCTTATTATCCACTAAGACATACTGATTCCTGGACCTCCAATTCCTGACGCTCCGTGCTGATTACAGGTCTTGAGGTGTTTGCAAGAACGGAAATTGAAGTGTCTTTACTCAGCAATGAGAATTTGGGAGGTTTTGGACATGCAGTCCGCACATTTTGATGCTGTGGTTTTCAGCAAGGTTTTGCTGTTCTGGTTCACAACATTGTGATGTCTTTGCAGCTAAACAGCTTTTTCCCTTTTTGTAGCATGAATAGTGAAGAAGACCAGGTCTTAATTTTCCCATTTTTGCAAGGGAGTTGACTCCCCTACCTCAAATTCGATCTCTACAGGTACAGGAAAGGCAGAAGATCGCCAAGAGCATGGGGCTAGAGTGGACTTTGGTACTGGTTGGTTTAGATGCCTTATATACTATTGGCAGTAGGACTTTAGTGATGCTGACTTCAGCTGTTACATACTTTTTCAGGGCCTGAAAAGGCCCAGATTGCCATGGTTTGGCAATTTGGGTGCCTGGACCTGGTGTTGCAGCATGGTTATTGAACAGAGCAGAAATTGCCCTTCTGGACTGCAACATATCCCCACGCTCAGGCCCAAGGGTGCATTGAGGATGTCTTTGACACCCAAAAGTGATTTGGAAACATAATCCAGGGCGTAGAAAAGATCTACACTTTGTGAGAGCTTGGGGCATCTCAAGCAGCACTAGGGCACTGCAAATGACCAAAAGAGCCAAGTCCTGTTGCATTTCCTTCTCTTGGCATAGGGATATTCCCTGGCATCTCCAGCATCCCTTAACTCCCTCGAGCATTACCTGGCTCTGGAGCAAGACCCTGCAACATCAACCAGAGCATCTCCTCATTGCAGAATGGACACCTTCGGAGTAGTCATTTGTGCCTCCTTTTAAAATCAGTACAGAGAAGTAAAAGTTGGAGGTGTATGATTCATCTCAATGTCAGCATCCCAAAATATTACCGAAGGATCCCTTACAGGGCCCATTTCTTGCTGGTGACTTACAGGGTCTCTCTAAGCCTCGCGGGCCAAGTGTGAGTGATCAGTACTGTAGGAAACAGCAGTAACCGTGAGGTGCAGAAGGTAGCGAGATGACTGTACATGGGATGGTTTCAAACTCACTCCGTTGCTTTGCCCCGTTGCCCTTGTCTTGCCATCCCCTCCACTTTGTTCCTTGCTCACCCCTTGCCCCAGCCTCTTTACAAAGTCCTTTGTGCTCTTCCTTTCAGGATGGGGTTGTTTGGGAGCAAAAATCAGCTGACGTCCAATGAGAAATACGCTTCTGGGACCAACACAAGACACAGGAATAGAATACCTCCGTCCGCACCTCAGGTAAGTCTCTTGTTTCTTTTCTTGGGTCCTCCACAGCTGAATTACCACTTGGAAAGAAACAGGTAGAATTTATGTTTGATGGTAGGCATGTGATGGCTTTTATTTCCTGCAATTTGATTGACCAGTTGGGAAATGTGATTTAAAAGACAGAAAACAAATGTTTACCCTTGTCTTCCCCCACAACAAACTTCTTAATCCTGGATGAACCTTTCAACCAACTCTGTCTACTCTGCGTTATCCTTTGGCAAAAAGGATGCTCTTTGGTCTTTTGGGACATATTACAGCTGTAAATTGTCTGAATGGACCAAAAATAATGGGTTTTCCAAAGACTGGTTGTGTTGAGCACAGTTATTCACACAAGATGGACAGAGGAGCAGAGGAAGCACCAGGAGGAGAAGGTGCAGGGGACAGTGCTCTGTGTGGGAACACTGCTCTGTGCTGGCCCCATATTTCTCAGACAGGACTGCTGTCCTCAGAGCTCTGCAACCCAGTCATATATTGCAGATGTGCAAAACAGCACAAAATGGGCCAGATTCAAGCTAAGATGCCGAGCAGCAAACCGCAAGCGAAACTTTACCGTCAGGTTGAGGAAAGAGGGTCAAACCAGTAAGATGCTAAGTAAGGATTCGGGAGATTTGGATAGACAAAATCCCTTTATAAACCTGAATAATCACTTCATCCTTCCAGAGCAGATGAAGATGCCTTCTCTCTTCTTGCTCTTTGCTAACGATATTGTCAGGTTTATTGACACTACGTTAGGCAGCCCGCACAAGAGGAGGTTGAGGTGCAACTACCATGCGAGACCATGTCAGATCTTGAGCTCTCAGATGAGGGAGGAACTGCCTAGCATTGCTTTTTGGTGACAGATGGAGACTTTTTCACCCTGTTAGCTTGACTCCTGAGTTCTCTTGTGGTTGCAAAGTCTTGTCTTCATGACAGCAAATGTCAGATTGATCAAAAGGATGTTCTTTTCCTAAACTTCCTTATCCCCAGCTCATCAGAGGGGAGCTGCTTTCAGTGTAAATACAGCATCATCAATCACCTTCTGGTACTCATTTTTCTTTGCCACGGGCACCAAGTTCTCATATGTCAGGGAAAACGCATATTTATTTCAGTTAGACTGGAAAAAAGCAGCAAGCATCTCTCCCTCACAAGCAGGAATCAAGGGGCAATATGGACAGCAGGCAATAGACATTTTTTTAACTCAGAGCTGGTGGTTTTATACACTCCTTTTGCACGTGTATAAATACCTGTAGTTGGGCCAAGCACACACAAGTCATTAGGTACTACAGGATGATCACAGGACTGTGGTCCAAAGCAGAGCCATTTCCATAATATTGGACACCCAGGCTCCAAAACAAGGCGCTTGCATCCCAGTTGCCAGCTAGGAAGGGTCTCTGACCCAAGCTAAGCCCTAGCCCATTCCCAGGGATTTGGTGGATCAATGTTGGTTCCTTGTTATGAACATTTTGGCGTGCTTCTGAGCCTCCCTGCTATTTAATCTGAAAGCACAGTGGCAGGCTCTGTTTCCTGAGCGTGTCCCCGAGCAAAGAATATTCCATGAGCCTTGAGATAATTGCGGCCAAGTGTATCCCGGCTAGTCCTGCTTAGAATTATACTGAGGCTGTCATTTCTCAATGGGACCATTCACATCTCATCCCTCATTTACCCGCAGTCTGGCACCAGCGAGCGAGAATCAGATAGAGTGGGGTCTAAATGAGCGGGTAGCAGATTTATGCTTTTATTCAGAAAGGAGCCAAGGATTATTCAAGCAGACAGGCCAGCCAGCTATGAACACATCACAGCGAGATGTGTTAAAACCATCAGGACACATAAGGAGACAGATGCAGGGGCTGTTGCCAGCTATAGTGGGATGTCGACTGACTACAGTGGATCCAAATCCTATCCCAGTCCTTTGCAAAGCTCAAAGCAGGTCCTCCTGCAAAAATAGCAAGGCAATAAATGCTTTTTTTTTCTTTTTCTGTTTATATCAAAGCGCAGACAAGATATCAACAGCTTTCATCTCAACCAAGCCCCTGTGCAAGGTAAGATTCTTAGATTAATTGCTGTTTCCTTCGCCTTTCCGTGGGGTTTTGCAAGACGGTGGTCTCTCAACAGCAGGTCTAGAGAGCAAGTTGTCGTGTAGCAAGCATGCGGTTTCTGTATTTTTGCAGTTGCCAGGCAGGGAGTTTATCAGTATGTTTCGGAAGATTCAGTTTAAAGCACAAAATGTTTCTCTGCCCATTTCTCACACTCATCAAAGGAAGAAAGAAAGAAAATGCTCTCTCTTCACTAATTGAGCAAAGTGAAGGTCCGAGGCATTTATGTCATGAGACTTGCCTGTCTGTGGCCCTGTCTGCATGGTGAAAACTTGCGGATGTTGCATCCAATCAAATGAAAATTTCAGAGGGAATTGAAGACATCAGAAGGCCTAGTTTGCAAGAAGGGAAGAAAAAAGAGAGAGGGAATAAAATAATAAAATTAGGATGCCTAGAATCCCTGCTTGGACACTGGTTGCTGGCTTCAGCAACCTCTGCAATTATTTGCAGATTGCAGAATTGCCTGATGGCTCCTGGTATATGATCGTTTTTTAGCAGAAACCTCTCTTCTACGTCTGCCTGGTTTCCCTCTAGCAATTTGTTGCAAGTACATTTTGCAGATTGAAAAAAAAAGGGGGAGGAGAGAGAGAGTTTGAGGAAGGCTGACAGGAAAATAGAGGATGCTTGGAAGAAAGCAGATGGAAAAAGGAAATGGGGGCCTTCGAAAGGAAGGAAAAGTAGGAGAAAAGAAGCAGAGGGCAGTGCCAGGATTGGAGAAGTAAGAGGGATTATGATCTAGAGAAAGAGACATTCTGGAAAAAAACAAGGCAGAAATGAGAAAAAAAAATAAAGACTGAGGGACTGTTGAGAAAATGTGCCTTTTTTTTTTTTCAGGAGCCACAGCTCCATGCTGAGCCATTTTGTTCCTTTTAATAACAAATGGGGTAAAAAGGATGCAAAGTGGGATGAAGTGGAGAAATCTTGGGTCCACGAGTAAAGGAAAGGGTGAAATGGCAAATAAATAGGAGGGATGGAACTGTGACCATGCAACTTCATGGTCTTAGGGATGATGATTGAGAATGATTGAGAATCTCTCTCATGTGTTATCCAGAAGAATTACTGGAATGACAAAACACTCTTCAAAAAAGTACCTTTTTTGTTTTGGTTGTTTATTTTTGATGGAGATGATACTTACGGGAACATTAAAATGCTTTGTTTTGAACCAGCTCAAAATTATTGCATCTTTCCCCTGTTTTGACACAGGTGTCGTGGGAAATGTAACTCTTCAGCCCTGCAAACTGGATTGCATTTCCACAGACATGCTAGTTTTCCAGAAACCAAGTTTTCTTCTGGAAAATTGTTTTCAGGGCATGTTTCCAAGCAGCTTGTGCTTCCAAAACTGCACAGACATCACTAGGGCATTTTTTTCCTGGGGGTTTTATCAGTGTTCTCACTCTGGCTAGAACCACAACAAAACCTATCTCCAGAGAGGCGACTTTTACTTCTGCTTCATGTCAGAAGGCAGAAGTGGAAAGACACTAAAAAAGGAAAAAAAAAAAGTCACGCTAGCCATATTCAGTTATCAAAAATGTTTTGGTTTATGGGATTCGGTTTCAATTTTGCAGGAATACTCACAGCGACAGTCTGAAGAACTTATTTTTTCTCTAGTAGTGCTTGGATTTCCAGAAATGGCTCTTTTTGCCTCTGCATTTTGTGTCAAAGTGGGCTGAGAGGAACCATGTGAGACATTTGAGGTCTGTTTATTCTGGTGAAAGAAGGTAATGGATGCAAATTGGTAGAGGAAGCAAGAATCCAGACAATTTGATCACATTAAGAATCACAGACCTGAATCACGTTAAAAAAAAATATCAAAGACTTGGAGCACTGACAAGTTCAGTCATTCCAAAATTACTGACTATGGAAGTATGAGATTTACTGTAAAATTAAAACAAAAAACAAAAACAAACAACATTCTTTTTTGGAACTGTTTGCATCCCTTGCATTTTGATTTTTTTTTCTTTCTGATCGCCACTCTGCCAATTTGTTTCACTGCTTCAGGTTTTCCTCAATGTCTCAAAAATCGTTTACTTATTATTAACATAAGCCTAGATACTCTTGTCTCTACTTGGCCTCTACAAGCAGCATAAAATAACACGAAGTCTGTAAGTCTGGATAAGACCGTGATGTTGCATTGATTCTAACACGCACTGCACTTAAGGTGGATTCTTCTCTGATGTGAATCTTGTGTTTGCTTTACCTCGGGGTTTAACATTGGTGATATTTTTAAGGTTGATGCTGGATCCTCTCTCAGCTCTGCGGGGTGAACTCCTGGCTACTGGTTCTCAGGAATTAATTATAAAACCTAGAGAGTTGTATTGCAGAGAGGGGACATTTCTTCTGACCTAGCTTCAACTGCTCGGTTTGCTTTTTACTGGGTAGGGATGATTTTCGGAGCATGAGAGCTAAATGTGCTCTGGAAATTAAGGTCTTCTGTGGCATCTTGAGATTAGTATTAATTGATATAGTCATTATTCTATTATTATTATATTATTATTTTCTCTTATTCTATTATTCTATTCTATTCTACTTCTATTGCATTCTATCCTATTCTATTCTATTCTATTCTATTATTTTCTATTATTTTCTATTATTTTTCTATTATTTATAATCCTTCCCTGCATATGGATTTGTGAGGAGCACGGCTATGAGCTTAGTTGCCAAAAAAGGAAGAGCTGTTTCCACTGAAAAGACTAGCATTTCAAAGAAAAAAGAAAAATTCCCATCCAAACTAGATGTTGCTGATCAAAACGAAGAGGGGGGAAGGAAGATGAGAGAGAATCACCCAAAATGTTTGAATTTCCTAGCAAAGCCGGCTCTCTTTTCAGCAACTGATAGCTCAGAGCACCCAGGTGGCCAACACATACCCTTGGGAGCTGTCACTACCCCACACGCATCCTAGTGATGCTCAAAAGCAGCTCGTGCTCCTCTGAGGACCTTGGCGCAACCCCAAGCAGCTCCATAGCCACAGGGCAGCTGCAAAGACCTCCCATTCATTCCGGGGCAGCAGTGGGAGGGCTCTTGGACTCGTTGCTATTAAGCCATCAAACTGGCACTCAGCCTATGCAAACCGAGCCGGTATCTGACTTTCCTGACAGCACCGCGGAGCCAAGGCGTATTTGGCTCGTCATCAAAGTCTTTGGGCTGTTAGCACTATCTGCAAAGCAGCCACTCTTAGCGGCTCCAGCGACTCCACCGTGCTCTACAGAATCACTCATGATCTAACTTGATCAAACGGGCCAAAAAAAGTATTATCAGCATGTTTTTTTTTTATTTTTTTCCAGCGGGGTGGCAGACTAAGAGACGGGAAGAGTCACTTTCATCATGACACAACAAGTCTCGCTGGCTTAAGCAGAGAGAGCTTTTCTCCTGGCTCTCTTAAGTGTGCAGTGTTTCTCAGTACATATGCTGGGAAATGGATAAGAGGGGGACATAATATTCTTCAACATTCAAAATCCTATTGCCTTGCTTTATTTGTTCTTTGCCTTTGCTCTCTTCTCTCTCAGCCTCTTTTTTCCCTCTCTTCTCTCTCAACCCTTTATTTTATTTTATTTTATTTTATTTTATTTTATTTTATTTTATTTTATTTATTTTATTCATTTATTTATTTATTTTTATTTGAACTTTTCAAATGCTTCAAGATCAAAACTTTATCTTTTTAATTTTATTTTTTGGTTACCTACCCACGCTGTGCTTGAAAATGCTTATACACTGGCTTCTATTTTCAAAGCACAAGTGTGACCACTGCATTATTTTACCTCCAGGAAGGGTAGGGCCTTCCACGTGGATGAGAACATTGGATATTTTGCAGGAGGCACTTTTGATGTCGCAGTAGCTCTGTGAGAGAAGGTTTTGGACATCTACATGCCTGACAGGACTGCACCATTGCACGCACTGCAGATATAGTAGGGTCTGCAATCTGTGACCCGAACATATTTCTGCTGGCAGAAATAATTAATCTTAGGGAAAAGGCATCCATTAACCTGATAAGAGGCTGAAGGCCAAGGCCAAGGAGGGAGGGACCTGCGCTGCTGGATGATTGTGGCCTTCTTTCAGAGTTGCTCACAAAAAAGGGAAGGCTCCACCTGCACAAGCTGTTTTAACACTCCCAAGCATCCCCTGAGCCTGGCCCCACATGCAGGAGCAGTTGATGCTCTGCTGAAACTTCTCCTTGATCTCCAGGTTCCTCCTCACAGACCCGCAGGGAGCTGCTCTCCTCTTCCGTTTGCAAAGCTGCAGTTCCCTTCTCTCCTCCCCTCCGACCCCGGCCCTCTCTCATCCGACCTCGCTAATAAATCTCCAGGCCGAGCACACAAAGCCCGACTTGCCCCAGGGACACGTTATCTTGCGATGACCAAGGGCCCGTCTGGCTCCCTCGCTCCGGGAGCTATTTGAAAAGGTCACACAGAGACGGCAGCTTGACAGGCTGTTTTGAAAACTATATATAGACCCTCCATCCCTCTTGCTGCATGAATAAGGCTGTGCACAAGCTAAAACATGTCCACAGCCAATGTTCTCCTTTTTCTTTTTTTTTTTTCTGGTATTGTGTTTTGGTTTGGTGTTTCCTTTCTTTTCTTGTGTGCCGATCTTCTTCACAAGTTTTGATCTGCCCTAAAATAGCTGCTAATTTCTGCTTCAGTAGCCCTGAGCACGCAGAGCGCATGTGAGCGGTTGCAGAGCCTCTCGCAGAGCAGCACCGGCACAACCCGGACATGCAAAAGCCACCGCTCAGCTCCCTCGAGCCTCCCCGATCTGCACCGGGGTGGTGTTACAGCACAAATACCAGCAGCAGCTCTGCTTGATCCACCCAGGAGACTGTTTTTCCCATGACAAAACAGAGGCTGGGCCAATACATCTGGAATAAAATGAGATGTTAGGGTAGGGGACAGGCTCTCATTGCAGCCTCGTTGGGTTGCAAGTGAAATGGGCAACTGGAAGGCACAGAGAATGAGTTCTGTGCTCTGGAGGGAAATCCAAAATTTATCAAGGTCAATATAATCCAAAATTTATCAAGGTCAATATATCACGTTCAATATATCAAAGTCAATACATCGAGGTCAAAATATCAAGGTTAGAGGAAGGGAAGGACAGCTCTCCAGTAAGAGTTTTAATAGCGTGAGCTGAGGAAACGGCAGGCGTTATTGATGCTGGGTGGAGAGTGGCTTTGAGATTTGAATGTGGTGTCGCAGGTGGGTCTGCAAGGCACGGTGCGTAAAAGGGAAGTCAGGAGCATCTGGAGCAAGTGTTAGATCCTAGCAGTGGGCTCAAGTAGCAGGAACATAGCTGACTGCCTTTTTCAATGAGAAAATTAAGCCCTCATCTTTCTGAGTGAAATCCCAGAGCCACCTTAGGAAATACTGCCACAACCATTTTTGTTTGCCACCATGTAAAACTGAGGCCAAACATTGACAGTTTAATTATGACTCTTTTAATTTCACACAAACCCTTTTGTTTTTATTCTATTTTTTTCACTTGTTGACTTGTTGGCTTTTGTGGAAATGGAGGTCTGGAGTGCTTTGACAGTTTGGTGCATCCTGCTTGTCCTCTAAGAAGAAATTAGAAATCGGTTTGGTAGAAAGCTTGGATTTGAGGGAATTGAGGGGTAGTCAAATGCCCTGTGCAGATGGGGGTTGAAGCACCATGCTGTACACCTGACTGTGCATCTATGACTGGATTCAACAGTGTTGCTTCTTCTTTTAGGTGACTTTACTGTGGTTGCGCTCTATGACTTTGCTTCCTCAAGTGACCGTGACCTGGAGCTGGTCAAAGGGGATAGACTCCAAGTCCTCTCTACGTAAGTAACTTATGATAGAATGAGCTCACAGACATGGATGGTCAGGCTGAAAAGAGGGAGGACTTTGGAGCTGGACACTAATAAGTGGCTCATCAGAGTCGTGCCTTTTCTCAGCTCTGTTCTAGATGTCGAATGTGACTCTGGCCACTCTGCCCTCTTTTTCTCCAAGATGTAGAAGGGGACACATTACTGCTTTCCTCGGGTTATAGACACTTTGGGATCAGGTAGTGTCCCTGCCTGAGCACCACTGGGGTCTTCTTCATCAAGCCCAGGTCTGCCAGTGCATGTGGGTGCAGAAGTAGTGTAAATAACAACAATCTCATGTTTCATATTTTGTGCTGATCGTGCTTGTGCAAAGGATGTGGGTTGGGCGTAGTCAGAGGAAAGGACAGAGTCTAGCCAGAGAGATAGATGGTTTCATTTCAGTTTCTTCTTTTAAAACTTACAAGAGGAAAGGTGACAGGCCACTTGCCTCATCCATAATGAGGTGGAGGTGGAGGTGGGCATTGACGGTCCCTTTGCCCTGGAGCAGGCTCCTCAGAAGGGCCACTCCATCCTTGACTGCTGTGACCTGCTGAGGTGACATTTGTCAACCAGAGTCTGTGGGCTGAGACCACTCCGCTGGCGTAGAGGAGCCAGAGAACCCATTGGATGAGAATAGCTTCTGATTTCAGCCCTTGGCAAGACTGAGTCACTTACGGGAGAGCAGAGCAGTGATATATCTGGCAGGTAGAGGAAGGAACAGCAAGGAGGAGCCCTCATGTCCTTATGCAAGAGACAAAATACATCTGCAGGGGCCCAAACTTCTTATTTATTGGCCGTACTTAACAGAGGTGTCTCAGTTTGGGTTCATGTTCAATTCCTGTGCATTGAGGGAAAGACTCTGTCACCTACAGAGGTCCCAGAAAGATTATCTGTTGTTTTTCTCAGCAGTCTTCAACATAGTGGTGGCTCTAGAAAACTGAGAGGAGCCCGCAGAATAGATCCATAGAGAAAACACTCATAAATCAAAATGATCTTCCTCAATGAGAGTTGGCCTGCTCACTTTGCTCTTAGAAGCCCAGAAACCTGCCATCTGTAGCCTTGATCTTGAGTTGTCATGAAATCTTCTCATGCTTTCCCTTCTCCTTGGTTTTCAGTGAGGGAGACTGGTGGCTGGCAAAATCCCTCAGCAGTGGAAAGAAAGGCTATATCCCCAGTAACTTCGTTGCACAAGCAGACAGCTTGGAAGAGGAAAAGTAAGTGCGTAAGCTTGCAAATGGTGAGCACTGATTGATACCAGGTTTTCCCTTCTGAAAGAGACCCGTCTCTCAACAGGAAAAAACTTCCCTCGCCAGCACAAAGCAGGCACTGCTAGGCTGGAAGGCCAAGGGTCTTTCATCATCCATGACGACACTGCCCAAAAGTTTAGGAGAAGTTTTAAGTGCAGTGAGGATGCAGAGCAGGATGTATGAGATTGCTACTGGGAAAGTGGCCAAAGATGCACGTCCCACTGACATCCTGAACTATAAAATAAAAAAGTGTCTGGGGGAAAGAACATGTGTTGTAATTACACTGGCAAATTAACAGTGCTGGCCCCCATTCTTTGGTGCGGAGGCTGACAGATAAAGGATCTGTCCTGCTTTCAACTTCCTCTTTAGAGGACCTGGTCATGAGTGAATTGAGTGCACAGAAATGTGGTTGGGACATCAGTGCTCTTTGCAGGTAAATGGTAGATTTTAGTGGCTGGGGACACATCATCCTCTGCCTCCAGGTTATGTATTTACTTTGTACACATCCTGCCTGCGTTGGGCTCAAGGTCTGGTCTCTCACCAGAGGGGCTGGGGGTCCTCGTGAGCTTTGGGGTCCATACTTACTCTTCCCTCATGCAAGGGCACTGTGCAGACAGTCTACTGTCTAGGTTGTAGGGCAACCAACTAAAGTCTACTGCAGAGAGTCAATTACTAGCCTTTTCCAGAGATAAAACTATCTGCTGATAAAAATAACCCTCAATTTTAGGGTATGATGGTAAAAGAAAAAGAACTAACTGGAAAGAATTTACTTTTTTTTCAGAGCTTTTTCTTCTTTTCCTGTTCAATGACGATTTTACATTTTCCATCTCCCAGGTGGTATTTTAAAACGCTGAGCAGAAAAGACGCTGAACGGCTGCTGATGGCTCCTGGCAACCAAGTCGGCTCTTTTCTTGTCAGAGAGAGCGAAACCAACAGAGGTGAGATCCGCAGAAGGAGAGTAAATTCTCATTACTGACACTGCTTGGAAAACCTTTCCGACTGGAGCTGCTGGGTTCAGCTGTGTCCGTGTTTCTATGGAGCTTCCTGGAACTGGTGGGAGAAAATAACTCTTGCCAGATTCAAGAGGGCTGTAGAAGCGAGCTGAATATCTCAGGAGCAAAGATTTGGTCATGATGTTACCTTTATTTCTAGTCCAGGCTGTGGTAAAGGTGATTCCTTTGGCTGTATGTCATTACAAAGAAGCAGGCACACAAATGACTTTCCAAAACACTGATTAATGAGCTTTCTTTTCTTGTTCTCTGTGAGGAAATACTACTTTTTTAGAGGGAGCAAACAGAGGTGCTTGTTGGCACTTTTGAGGAGACATTTGTCCTGTTCCCAGCAGAAACTTGCAAAATTTTGGAGAAAGTTTTGGGGAGAATATTTTCCAGAGGAAATATTTGTTCTCTACCAGTGTATAGTAAGGGAAGTTGATGAAAATAGAGTTTAATTTTTTTTGAGGAAACTGTATCAGCGGAGGTGGGCATCATTTTCAGTTTCTCACCATATGAGCTTGTCTTTTAAGCATGCAACCCAGTGAGGACGGAAAAGGCAACGGATTGAGGCCACCTCTTTTATATAGTCATTAACTCTAGTCCTTAATAACTATGTAGTTGCATCTTCTTTGTTCTGTTAATCTGTAGACAGTCTGGAAGTTGGTTTAAATTATCCCTTGGGGATTTTCCCTTGATTCACTTTCGGTTTGTGCATGGGACTTCGACAGAGGTGGGGTCCTGAGGCTGAACGAGGAGTAGGCAGGCTAGACCTGGGCTCCAATGTCCTGTCTTTGCAGTCTAGAAGCAGATTTAGCAGGAAGCATGTGATATTCTGCATCAGCAGCATATGTGAAAGTCCCCTCTTAATCCTAAAGGGTCAGAAGTCAGCTTCTGCTGTGAGAAGCAAGTGTTATATCTTTTTTTTTTTTTGATATTCAATATTCTGTCTCAAGAAATATGCAGTTATTGCTTCAAACACCTAGTCTTTCTCCAAAATATTCTATGAATTTATCTTCTGCCTGCATACTGAATACTAGACTTCTTGAATGACCATGGTTACAGCATTTGATCTATCTCAGTCACAGTTTCCTATGCTGGAAAAGTGTAAGAGCAAAGAGGAAAAGAAAAAGAAAATTAAAAACAAAGAATAAAAAAACCCGGCACCTCCAAACTGTGAAGCTATATTTCCTAATACAGAGCAGAATGACCCACAAAAAGATGTTCAGATCAGTGCCATGAAATTAACTGTCAAACCTCAGAGGTTTTTCTTGATTTTCTTCTTACCATTGTATATTTTCACTCCCTTAGCACATTATCAACAGCAGTTGACCTTCATGGGCCATCACGGAGTTGAGTTAGGGCAACTGCTCCATTAGCTGCTCACTGTGGAGGGTTGTTGTCTCATTGGACTCAGCCAGAGCAGGATGCATTCTGCACCCTGCATAAGTGTCTCATCTTGCTTGAGGTTAAAGATACTACAGTTCTGCAAACCTGGGGGATCTTCTGTCATCCAGCATCTAGCAGAGGCCACAAAAGGCACATTCAGCATCCCTGGGTTCCTGGTTAGGAGAGTGTGGGAATCAGGTCAGCAGTGAAGTCCTCGGCAGGGAGCTAGCCTTACTGAAGCTACTGAAAATAAACAGATTTTTCCTTGAAGTTATAACCATTCTGGAACCTGCAGGAATGCAGTCGCACAGCTGTGTGGAGTCACGAGCTCCTGGCTAGCAGTAAGACTGATGGTGCTCCCAGCAGGAGGGTCCATGCAGAGTTCAGCCACAGTATCCTGTTGAGATCTTGGGTTTCTCACCCCATGTCAGGGAGGCAGTGGGTGCTGGAAGATGGCATCACTCTCAGTCCCGGAGTCTTCAGGATTTCATTCTCTGCAGAAGGGGACACAGGGTGCAAAGGGGTTATCTTGACCACAATAACAGCACTTGGTGCCATCCCGCACTCTGTACAAATGGTAAGGAGTTAAGAGAACCAAGGGGCCTTCAGAAATAAAGGAACATAAATACTCAATCTGACATAGAAATCAAAATGTAAGTATCTTCACACACGGTAGTTTTCTGAGATCTTATTGTAGGTAATGAAGTTTGATTTGCTCAAAAAACCTGAACATCTTAAAGAAATCTAGATGCCCCATGATGTTCTGCCTAGCTCCAGGTGCTCCACCAGGGAGTATGGGTTCACACTGACCTTGCCAGACCTACATGGATGTCCCAGAGTATCCTGAGTGGTACCAAACACCCATATTTAGGTGATTGAATCAGCCCTAGGTATGTGAATGTGGAGTTGAATCTCACTCAGAGGACAGGCAAACATCTTTGGTGACTTAGGAGGAAGGTTATTCTGGGGAGAAAGCGGAAGTTTTGCCATCTATCTGGTTCCACTTAATTTTATTCCCTTGCTGTTGTCACTGAGAGAAGAGAAAGCTGAAACTTTTCTGTCTTCATTGAAAATTAGGAGACTGAATGTCAAAGTCTGGTCTCTCCAGAAAAAAAAAAAGTAACCTCCAAATGACTGCCTGTACTTGGAAAAAAATAGAATCTCCCAAATCCTGCTTAAAAGACTTAAAAACACTGCAGCAGAGCAGATGTCCACAGAGTTGCTTTTCTTCTGTTGTTGGTTTGTTATTGTTTTTGTTTTTTTAATGCGATCAGGACAAGGAATGATTTCCAGTCACTGTAGGAAACTGCAGTAGGAATTGCTTCTGTGATGGAGAAATGCTGGTCAGGGAGCATGACACTTTAGCAAACTTTCCCCTCGCATGAAGTATTAGGGTTTCAGAGTCATCGTGGAATGTCCTGCTCCTGCTTATGATCCTACATGACAGATACATATATTTTAGCACATATAACTTTGCCTTTCCAAACACTAAAAAAGCAGCCTATCAGTCCAGGTGACATATTAGACTTTGAACAGCCCAGCGGGCTTACAACAACTTACTCCGGAAATAGGATCCAGACAAAGTGGGGAGAAAAAAAAAGACGTTGTGAAGTTGTATTGAAATCTGCAGTGAAATAGGCTTGAAGCTGCTGTGCTGTGGCAATATCTAGTGCTGGTTTTGTGTCTAAAAGCCCATGGTTGGGATTAAAACCCACTCTAATGAGAGAAAAGCAGAGCAGAGTGGCAGATCCTTAGGTAGCTCTTTTAAAATGAAAAGGCCCCTAAATCTCTTTGGAGCTGCCGCTCCTTAATGACTTTAAAAGAGTAATTGAGGGTTCTATCTGGAGATTCACTAATGATGCTCGGATTGCCGTATTGCTCCCTTGGGGCTGCTAGTTATTGCACAGGCAGCCAATACTCAATGAAATCCCAACAGGTCCACTAGGAGATCAGGAAGTTTATAGTTTGGTAGGACTTGCCTGGCATCCACAGGGATCCAATGCAGTCTGCAACTGTGGAGCATGCTAGTTGTTGCACAGGCAACCAATACTCAATGAAGTCCCAACAGGTCCACTAGGAGAGCAGGAAGTTTATAGTTTGGTAGGACTTACCCTGGGATCCTCAGGGGTCCAATGCAGTCTGCAACTGTGGAGCAAAAAGGAGTTAGCTGGTCCCTGTGTCAGGCATTGCTCGTCCTCACAGTTCCTTCTTCTGCTCTTTGCCCAGGTGCCTATTCTTTGTCAGTGAAAGACCGTGACGCTTCTCATGGGGACATCATCAAACACTACAGGATACGCACCTTGGATGGCGGCGGCTTTTACATCTCCCCCAGGACTGCTTTCTCCAGCCTGCCAGAGCTAATCCATCATTACTGCCGTGAGTTGCATTCCCTAGTGGGTCTGTCTCCTTGTGGATGTGTGGGCAGGGCAAGGACAGGGTCATCAGTTACCATTGCTCCATCCACACTCATGGGTGAGGTGCCCGATTCCAAGCTGAACTTGGGCACCCAAGTCTGATCCTTCCTCCTTGGGCACCATGGGGCAAGCTCTGCACCACACAGCCATTCATCCAGTGGGAAAAAAAAAGGAGTGAATACTGAAGGTATATGTAGAAGGCAGGATTTGGAGAGACTGGGCAGATAATTTGCTCCTATGTGTCTCTCCTCGAGCTTTTTCCTTGCAGTTGGTCTGTTCTGGGTGCCTTGATCCCTGTGACTGAAACAGCTGTGGTGTCACTGTAGGGGTATCCCATGGATTTTTCCAAGCATGTGGATGGAGGAGTTGGCTAGATGTAGGTCTGAAGATTCGGCCCATCCTACTGAACTCCTATGCTTTCTTCTCTCACAGAGAAGGGTGATGGCTTGTGTCATAGGCTCACAGCTCCCTGCATATCTCTGGTTCCCCAGAGACCCTGGGCACAGGACGAATGGGAGATCCCCCGGGAGTCTCTGAAGCTTGTGAAGAAACTTGGCTGCGGGCAGTTTGGAGAAGTGTGGATGGGTAAGCACAAGGCATTCCCGAAAAGAAACATGCAACCTTGAGATGGAAACCTCACTTTCTCTAAGACAACACTTACCTGGGTCTGGGGCCCTAAACTATGAAAACATACTTTATGGCTCTGGAAGGGGATCCACAAAGATCGCTTTCTTCCCCTACATGCACACAGCAAGGCAAAACCACCAGCCAAATCCCCTTAGTGTCTTGGTCTCCAGCCCTGATGAGCTAGACAGCAACATGCATGGGGAAATGTTTCCCACTCCCCAAAGCACAAGTTCCTCAAGACACCTCTGAAACCNCGCTTTCTTTCCCCACATACACACAGCAAGGCAAAGCCAGCAGCTAGATGGCAACATGCATGGGGAAATGTTTCCCACTCCCCAAAGCACAAGTTCCTCAAGACACCTCTGAAACCTGTTAGGAGCAATGCTGAGCACATCCCGACCCTCTTTCCTGTCACTTCTTTCCACTTTCTTGCTGTGCTTTTCTGCTCCTAAATTTACAGCCTCCTGTATTCCTTATTGCACGCTGCAAGAGAGCCTGCAAAGAGGCCAAAATTCCTCATTGCATCATTATCTTCCTGCAGGATACTACAAGAACAACATCAAGGTAGCTGTGAAGACCATGAAGGAGGGCAGCACGGATCCTGAAGCTTTCTTGGCAGAGGCAAACTTGATGAAAAGGCTCCGGCATAACAAACTTGTCCGGCTCTATGCGGTGGTCACCAAGCAGCCAATCTACATTGTCACAGAGTTCATGGTCAACGGTAAGGAGCTTTTTGGTTGGGTTTTCTAGAAAAGAGCTCACATAAATGAGCTGACAAGTACTACCTTGCCTAATTTTGTAAGCTCCTTCACAAAATGATGATGGTTCCATTTTGAGCATCTCCATGGTTTCTGTTGGAACTTTGTTTCAGATTTTTAATCTCTTTATGGTGAAAGTTATTTCTTTTACTACTCTTACCTATGAGGCTTTGAGTGGAGAGCCCAGGATTTTGCAAAAGATCGGGGTGGTGAGGGGGAAATTGCCTGCATTTGGGATCTTTCCTATGGAAGATGCTCTGAGGGACTGTTGTTCCTCGGGTTTTGTCTAAGCTGCAGGTAGATCTTTTGCTTATATTCAGTGAAGGATCAGGGAAAGTAATTTCATACAGTTTTCCATAAAAGTGGCAACAGCCTCTCTTCTTTTGCAGGATGTTTGCTGGATTACTTGAAGACAGACCAAGGAAGCCAACTCAGCCTCCCGAAACTTATTGACATGTCTGCCCAGGTTAGTGAACAGGCTCTGGGGCTTTAGACATGATTTCCTATTTTCCCAGGGAAATTCTTGCAATTTTAAAGCGCGTGTGTCGGAGCATCAATTTCATGGAGAAAAACAGCACCTCCTGGTGTGCTGTCTAAGCATTTCTCCCTCAGCACTTCCACCCTGATACTGATATCATCTTGGCATTGCTCTCCCTTCTTTAGGTTAACCCTCTGAGAAACTTAGTGATGTGCTGGAGGTGATTTTTCTTCTATATTACTGAGCAGGAAATAATTTTGTTTCTCTTGTTACCAAAAGAAAAGAAATCTCAACAAAAAGACTTTTGATGCGGATACATGCTGGATGCTGATATGTGCTGGCTTTCAGCAGCTCTTCCCTTCTGACGATTAGGCACAAAGGATGCTCTGTCTGCTAAATTTTGAAATATTGCTCCTTATGAAAACAAACTTTTACCTTCCTAAGGTTACTTCTCTCCCAACCTCCCCAGGGCAATAAATGTCAATGTTATGTTTTCAATCCAGCAGGACATCTAAACTCAAAAAACTGGGGAAACTGAGACACAGAGTAAAAGCATCTTGGCAATGAGCTATACATGAAGGATGAGACTGGCAAAATCCCTTTACTCGGGTCCTGGACAGCTGTTGCCAGTGTTGTTTGACCGAGCACAGTTAAGCTAATTTTGGAAATGTTGAATGTAACAAGAGTCGGTATCACGGCTGAGCGCAGCTGTCTTGAGGTGCAGGTCTGGAACGTACCCACCACAAGACCACCCAGCCTCTCTGGGCCAAAGCCAGCCTGAGCAAAGGCTGTGCAAAGTCTATTTGTGCCATCATACAGTTATTTTAAAATGCATTAAAGAGCAGGGAATCCTAAGGTTTCAGCAAATGTTGTTTGATAGCGAAAAATTTTGCTTCTTGTTTTCCCCAGAGATAAAATATTTTCATGCCCTAAAACATTTTTTTTTTTATTATGACCCCTATGAATGTTGTGGAGGAGCATATTTGAGTCCTTTTCCTCTTCATTNTTTCAGCAATTGTTGTTTGATAGCGAAAAATTTTGCTGCTTGTTTTCCCCAGAGACAAAATATTTTAATGCCCTAAAACTTTTTTTTTATTATGACCCCTATGAATGTTGTGAAGGAACATATTTGAGTACTTTTCCTCTTCATTACTGATAAAACTTCCCATTTTTTACCTTTGTTGCCTCTGATAAGTTACAGAGCCAAATGCAACCTCCTTGTTTAAACTGTTTTTCTTGTTCACTTCTTTTTTCCACTTTTTTTTTTCTTTTGCTCTTTCATCTGTTCTTCCCTTTTCATTCTCCTGTTATTTCATTCTCCTGAAAATAATAGCTGGTGGTTTGTTTTGAATTCCTGATGATAAGCAGAGGGGTCCAAATTCATCTATGTTACAGAACTTCGGGCTTGTAGAAGAGAGTTAAACCAGAGAACGTGGACAGAGGTATTAATATGGAAAAAGAAAACACCAAAGCCAGAATAATCTGAACTCAATTGCAGCCACAGGCATGACCCAAAAAGCTCTGCAGCAAAGCCAATGTGGCATCCACATTTGAGGAACAGACAGCAGAAGCTACAAGTTGCAGTGCATTTATTTAACAGAGTTTATAATGTCTTTGAGCACCTGGAATACGAAAGTATCTCCAGGCAGGTGTGTGTAAGCATTTGGGGAGTGGGTCCTGGTGGTCTTAGGGAACGGGTTATAGAGGTTTGTCAACAATCTGGCTACAGGAATCTGTCTACTGGGCTGTGGTGCCCAGGAGAGACATGTTTTGGGACATCTCTCCCTCAAAACCCATGGAGACACATAGAGGTGTCAGTCTGAAGGCCACCTTGCATCACTCCATCACCATCCTCCCATCACCAACCTCCCATCACGCAGCAGTATTCAAAAAAAATCACTCAATATCTTCGGGAGGAGGAGGAGAGAATTTTCTCCAACTATTTCACAACCTGTTTACTTGCGGTGTCTTGATGACACCATGCCCTCAAAAGCGCCTGGCCCTCTTAAGAGCACAATTTCGGATTCAATAGCATCCTCGGGAGTTAAAATTAGCAATTAGTTCTGAGCTGATGCGCTTGATCCTGTGGTCATTTTTGAGGGCGCATGCTCAAATGCAGTCTGCACTCATGCAAACCCATTGCTGGGTTCTATCTCATTAACATCAGGACAGGAAATTACATCAATTCTTCCATTTTCCACTGCAGCAAACATCACTTGCGCTGAATGAGTGTTGACACAGGTTAGAAACTCAGCATTGGAAAGTATGTGTTAGTATCCTGTTTAAAACCACATGCAAGCAAAGATGCTGATGTGAATCTATATGGAGTGGAAAATTGCTTTGCCTCCACTCGCAGGCACAGGAAAGCTTAAATAGGTGATAACTATTATTATTAACAGGAAACACATATATCCACCCAGCCTCTGATAAAACCGTGTCCCAGATTTGAGGCTCAATGGATATAGAAACTGTGTTAAATCCCTTAGTGCCTGTCAATAAAAGATCATTGCCATCCCTTCCAGGGTCTCATTATGTGCTAGAAACCTCCACAGCATTGCTCCCTGCTCCAAGATGGGAGAATCCAAGAAAACAAGAAAAGTAAATCCCTTCCAAAGTAATTTTTCTGCAAAGCAGCAGTCTCCACTGGCAGTGCCTGAAGGAGGCAGTGAGTGCCCATGATAAGAGATTTATATAGGAATCTGCCTTCTATCCCAGTTGTATCCCAATGGATGGCTGGGTTTCCTGCTTCATGTAACTACTTGCTGAAGAATATCAATTTGTCTTAGATCTGAAATTTTCTACTGTGACCAATAGACTGATGAGCTCCTTGAACTTTTTGGTTTTTTAATGCATATGTTTAATCTGCAATTTTGTGATTAAAACCCCAACTATAGGGGAAGAATCTTGTGGCAGAAACTGGGAATCCAGTAATATGGGTTCAGGTTTGCTTCAACTTTCTGGATCTGATTACAGGAATGTCTCAAAGCTGTAATTCCTGAGCAAAACAGAGAGTAGTGTTTCTGCTCTGCTTGACCTGATTGTTTAAAGCTTTTAGAGGCAGGGTGCATGTTGGTAGATCTGCAAACATGTAGACATACACGGCCAGTATCCATCCATCCATCTATCTATTCTAACTTGTTCATCAATGACTTGCACGAGGGCACAGAGTGCACCCTCAGCAAGTTTGCAGGTGACATCAAACTGGCAGGAGTGGCTGACAAGACAATGTGCTGCCATTCAGAGAGACCTAGACAGGATGGAGAGTTGGGCAGAGAGGAACCTTATGAGGTTCAACAAGGACAAGTGCAGGGTCCTGCAACTGGGGAGGAATAACCCCAGGCACCAGCACAGATTAGGGGTTGACCTGCTGGAAAGTAGCTCTATGGAGAGGGATTTGGAGTCCTGGTTGACAACAAGTTAACCATGAGGCAGAAACGTGCCCTTGTGGCCAAGAAGGCCAATGGGCTCCTGACTGCAGCAGCAGGAGCGTTGCCAGCAGGACCAGGAAGCTCTGCTCAGCTCTGGTCAGGCTGCACCTGGAGTGTTGGGGGCAGATCTGGGCTCCCCAGTACAAGAGGGACGTGAAACTTCTAGAGAGGGTCCAGTGTAGAACAATGAAGATGATTAAGGGACTGGAGCATTTGTCATATGAGGAAAGACTAAGTGAGCTGGGCCTATATAACCTTGAGAAAAGAATGTTGAGAGGAGATTTGATCAACATGTTCAAGTACCTGAGGGGTGATTGTAGGGAGGATGGGGCCAGGCTCTTCTCCATGGTGGTCAGTGACAGGACGAGGAGTAATGGGTGTAAGTTGAAACACAGGAAGCTCCATGTTCACATGAGGAAGAACTTCTTTCCTGTGAGGGTGCCAGAGCCCTGGCACAGGCTGCCCAGAGAGGCTGTGGAGTCTCCTTGTCTGGAGATCTTCAATACCCGCCTGGATGCCACCCTGTGCCACGTGCTCTGAGTGTCCCTGCTGGAGCAGAGGGGTTGGACTAGATGATCTCTAGAGGTCCCTTCCAACCTCAACCATTCTGTGATTCTGTGATCTAACTATCTCTCTATCTCTCTCTCTCTCTATCTATCTATCAATCGTCTATCTATTCTCCATCCATGGAGCATGTTTGGAGGCCCATATGCATGCTGCTACACACATCATTTATACATGTGTGCTTGTCGAGATGGATATGGCCAACGTGATCTCAGGAAAGTGTATGGATTAAGACAGGGCCCTTCCTTCTCTTCCAGGTGGCAGAAGGAATGGCATACATCGAGCGCATGAACTTCATCCACCGTGACCTGAGAGCCGCCAACATCCTCGTCTCGGAGACGCTCTGCTGCAAAATTGCTGATTTTGGCCTCGCCCGGGTCATCGAGAATGAATACTTGGCTCAAGAAGGTGGGTGTAGTTCCCAGCATTGCCTCATCGACACAGCCCTTGGCTGGACCTCCCTTTATGTGCAACCCTCCTGTCCAATCTCAGGTTCTGTTAGCAGAGATATTTGATGGCTACTAAAGCAGCCCTCTGCCTACACTTGCATGCTAATAGTGAGTCTGGAAGGGAGGAAATAGCAGTGTCGTTAAGTCATCGAGCACCTTGAGGATGCAGAGGGAGCTGGAACGGCAGAGCTAGGGCCAAGGACTCCAGGCATCCCAGTCAAGCTGAACTGAGGCAGATCCATCCTTCAATAACTGAGGGATAAGTACAATATTGTACAATAACTTATACAATACCTGTCTGCATTTGGAGCTCGGCTTGTCTCTGAGGGCAACAGTGAACCTGGAATATCTTTGAAAAAATTGCAAAACCCAACTTCTCACTTGTTAATGTGATACGTCCTTATAAGTCCGCGTGCAAAGACAAGCTGGGGCTGCTGGTTTAATCTCTAAACTGGTGAGGGACGAGGCAATGTGGCCAGGAGACGTCACACTGAGCTGTTTCGGCTGACACAGATGTTCATTTATGGCCATTTGACAGCAGAGTTAAGTCAAATTCTTTCAGCAACAATTTTTTTCCACGTATTTAGAGGTGAGTTATGAGAGTGTCATTCAAATTGCTAAGATCCTTTATAGAGGATCAGAAAAAACAAGCAAAAATGAATGCAATTAAACAATTAAATATAGTATAAGAGGCTCTTACCAAAATTTTTCAGTCTTTGGATACTGGCTTTCCTACAAAGGTAAGATGAAGACTTCTAATACTGAAATTTCTGATAAGGAACATTACCAGGGAAAGGAAACTGAACAGACTTTTTTCTTTTCTTCTTCAAAATCATCCTTTTCAATTTGCTGTTCTCAAAATACTTTATGATACAAAATGTGCCCATTTCAACATGTAATATTATTTCAAAATGAAAAAAAAAAAAACCTCACAAATGTCATTTGTGAAATGTCATAAAGGGCTATCTTGACATTACTGGAACTTGTTTAGGGAGTTTTTATCCTTAGAGTAGTTCTGGTGAAATCAGTAGAATTTTTAAGATATTCATAAAATCGACATTTCCATTGGAAAATAGCTCCTATCAGCTCTTTTTCAGATAGTTTTAATCTTAAATAACAACTGCCCCTTATCTTCTTTGAACAATTTTGACTTAATAGATTGCATTTCCTAATCTTATCTGTCTGCTTGTCAAAAGTATGACATGCAAGAACAAAAGCACTTATTTCATGCACTGCATTTGGGCTTTCAGTATTGCAAGGAGATATAGAAAGAAAAATGTTGTTTCGCTGCAGTCTTTAACACATTCAGTTCCTACAAAGCAAGATAGGCTTTTTTTTTAATCTTAGCAAAACTTAAATTGCAATTTTACTGCAATTTAATTGATCACTGAAGTCTTCAGTATGTGCAACAAAATCTCGGTGGACAAAATAGAACTGTTTTAATTTATGCATGCATCTGTTATGCATGAATCTGTTAGAATGCTCTGTCTGCATCTTTTGTGCACATTTGCTAAACACAGCCCCCTTCCAATGAAGAGTGCTGATTTTTGCAACTTTTTGCCCGGATTTTTTTTTTTTAATATGGGTATTATTATGGGTATGATCATGGGTGTTATCAGAAAATATGGCTATTTCCTAATGCAATCAGTATTTTTTTTGGCCTCTTCATATCAATATCTATGTACATTTATAAGCATTTGCATGTGAAAGAGTCTTTTAAGATGAAAGAGCTTTGATTGCCCTAGAAGAAGATGCAAGAGGAGCACAGAGATGCTAAGCAGAAGAGATCTTTTAATGAAAGCAGGAGCCCAACAGCAAATGCCTTGTTCTCGGCTACAGAAATGCTTCTGTTTAGAAGTTTACCTTTATCCTCATAAGCCCATGATGCCTTCAATTATTTCTGCCACAATCCCCGTGATGGTCAAGGCTCAGTTTTTAGGGAATTCTTTGCCTAGGATGCAAGGAAATGCATCACCTAAATGTCCTATTTCCCTTGGCTTTCTCCTGACAGGCGCCAAATTCCCTATCAAGTGGACAGCGCCGGAGGCCATCAACTTTGGGGTTTTCACCATCAAATCTGACGTGTGGTCTTTCGGGATCCTTCTGACAGAAATCATAACCTACGGCAGGATCCCATACCCAGGTACGCTGCGCTGCAGATTCCTTCTGAGCACAGAGGAGCTTCACAGCAGCTCATGCTGCTTTCTGCTTGGATGTGCATACACATGTGTGCATCCATATGTCCAGATTCCCTCTCCTAGGCTTCTGTGAGCCTTGGACATAACTGAGCAGGGCGAAAGCCTTGGAGGGAGGTTGGGAATGGAGAAGGGAAGCACAATCCTGCAAAAGGGACCGTGTCCAGATGCTTTTTGGCACCACCGTCCCATGCTGGTGCTGTCACAGAGCTAGATGTGAGCCAGATGTCATCCCAGTGGTACTAAATAATCCTTGTGCGGCTGCTTTTCTCCCTAGGGATGACCAACCCGGAGGTGATTCGCAACCTGGAGCGGGGCTACCGCATGCCCTGCCCGGACATGTGCCCCAGCGAACTCTACAACATCATCCTGAAGTGCTGGCGAAACAGGCCGGAGGAGCGTCCCACCTTCGAATACCTGCAGTCGGTCCTCGAGGACTTCTACACCGCCACGGAGAAGCAGTACGAGCCGGAGCCTGAGCAGTAACCCAGGTCCCACCGGCAACTGGGGACCAAGGCTGAGGAAACCCACCAGGGCCCAGCCAGGGGGCCAGTGGTGGTCCTTTTCTGGCCCTTCTCTTTATCTTGCGCGTTGCCACGGGATGCACCTGGAGATGGGGAAGACGAGGGACATATGGGAGGTGGATGCTGCCAGCTCAGTGGTTTTGCTGGAGACTAACGAGAAAGTGGCTAATTGCTGGCACAGCTCCTTCCCCCACAGCCTGGAGGATCCATACCCATTTCACACTCATTACCCGCTGGTTGCCTCAAAAAGACCCCTGTGCCCACCCAGCCGTGGTCCCTTGCAGCAAGGTGCTGCTGTAGGAAGAGGGGACCGTGGTGATGGTGGTGGTGATGCTAAGCCAAGGGATGCACAACCTCTCCCCTGCCTTCAACACCGCTGCAAGGGGGCAATACTACAGCAATGGGTGACATGATGTCCTCTCCATGCTGTCCTGGACCACTCCAGACCTCCAGACTCTGGAATACTCTTTCACACGGTGCCCCGTCTTCAGTCAACAATAAAGAGCAGGGTATGGCCAAATGATGCATCTTTTTGGGGTGTCCTGGCAAAAAAAGGAGCATCCTCCTTTGCCTCTCTGCCCCGGGTCGCCGAGGATGGTGCGGGGGAGAGTGGTTGGGGGTGACAGGGACTTCTCCTTAGCAGCTGCTGAGAGATGATTCTTGGTGTGGCCACGAGATGTCCCTCCTTCCTCGTGAATCCGGGAAAGGCTCCCGCTGCCCATCCAGAGAGGGGAAAAAATGAAGTAAAAAAAAACAAACAAAACCTAAAGCATCCTCAAAAATCTCATTTTTCCCACTTTGCTGAGCTCGTGGGTGCTGGAACTCCCAGTGGCTGCTGCCATCCTGCTGTGAGAACTGACACAGCCTCAGCAGATGCTGCCAGCTCCATAACGGGGCTTTTACACTCCTCACACATGTCATATTTGAGGGTTCAATGGCTTTTTTGCTGCCTGCAAGGACAAGTGTGACACATGCAGCTGATGGGATGTTCACCCCAGCTGGTGGGATGGGTCTCTGGTCCATAGCAGTGGATTACACTGAGTAGGGGGTGAAGGATGGATGAGCATGGACTGGGCACCAGGAGGACCTCTGGTCATTGCCCAGCGTTGAGTCTGGGCCAGATGCAGAGACCTTTCTACCACCACAACTGCAAATTTTGCAGATTATGGCACTGAGCAGGGTGTCCCTGGGCTGCTTAGAGCTTGAAGACATAAAGTCATCATCATCCTGATGGAGAGAGTTAATGTAAAAGTGTAGAGGAGTATCAGGATCCTACTTTGGGATAATGTGCTTGCAAGGGCAAAGATTTGACAAGACTATCTCACTCTGTAAAGATAGTTTTGCCAGGTAATAGCTCATGTATGTAACTGTGTATTCTCATTGCAAGCAAGCAGTAGTAGATGTCCAGGAAATACGTCAAAAAAAGAACAAATATTCAGGGATGTTTGCAGGGATGCTGGGTTTGCAGGGATGTCTTCCAACATTTAGCACATTAGGGACTGTCTGAGTCAGAAGTGGTATCTTTATTTATAAGCCCTCTTTGGATTTTCTTCCATTAAGTATGCAAAGGGAATAAGAGGAAAGGTAGAAATCATCAAAGGTTTAAAAAATATAATTAAAATTTGGCAAGTTGTCAGGTAGTGTGTGGTAAGGCCGTGCTTGACCTGGGTATGAGGTGGGCTAAGTTAATGCTACCTGGCCAGGTTAGCATCGCACTGCAGGTAAACACGATCTGGTTCAGAGTGAAGACCCTCTTTTCTACTCCATGAACCAGATTTTGGTGACACAACTTATTAAAGTTGTGGCTTCACAACTTGTTAAAGTCGTGGCTTCTCACAGCATAAGATCAATAGGAGTCTGTGAGAAAGAAACTGCAGTGACAACCACCTGTAGCCAGAGAAAATACTTGACCTTCATAAACACATGGCATGGAGTTGACCAGGGCACCTCCTTGCTGCAGGGGAGTTCTGAAGGGAAAAAAAAAAAAGGTGTGGAAAGATTCATAACAAATTTGTAGATACAGCTGGGCTACTGGCAGCTGCATTCAGTTCAAGGCCTTGTTCTTCAGCACCATAATGCACCCGTTCACTGTCTGTGAGGAGACAAACATACCCCCCTCTCCTCCCTGCCCCCAGGATTCCAGCATCCCTTTCCAGGTGTTCCTGATGGGAAGCAGCATTTGCACTCTTTGCTTGGCTTTGCACATCATTTCTTCCTCCATTCCATACTCACATTTGAGGACAGCAGCTCATAGCATTAGCTTACGATGCTGCAGGATTTGGCGCTTACAGGAAGACAAAAACCTCTGAAAACGGCAACTTTGCAGAGTCTGGAAGGGTTATTCTCTGCCTCTCCAGAAGGGAAAGGGGCTTTAAGAACAGTAGATGAGCATTAGAAGTAGATGAACACAAGAAGGGAACCAAGGGAGATGATGTAGGTCTCAGAAATCCTGTAACTCATGTCCTCTCCCATGTGATTCCTTGCTGGGGCAATTCAGTGCAGCTGCACTAAAGCCAGACGGGTGCAGATTTAAACCAGCTGAGGATTCAGCCTTGTGGGGCCTTTGCAGGGGTACAGTTGGGCTGAGACTCTGCTCCAGACATCTCCATGCAGGAGTCTCCAAGTGCATGCAAGGCATCAAGAAAGAGCTAGCTCTAAGGACAGTTTTAGCAAACACACATGTAAACACAAACTGCTCCCAAGGTAGTGCTAACTGTGCAGCAAAAACAGAGGCTCTGGGGTGGTGGAAAAGACACATGGTCTATAGGACACCTTCACCACACTGGCTCTGGAGCCTGGATGGGAAAACTCTGAGCATCCAGTAGGTCATTAGGAGCCCATCTTCAAGCACTGGGATCTCCCCTAAGTGACCAAATCTTCAGGCAAATCAACCTCAACTGTCTTAGAGCTCTTATTGCGCCCAAGGCTTAACTGATCTGTAACTGCATCCCATAGTAAAACAACAGGTGATATTGATCCTTATGGAAGAGATGGTTCCTCCTGAACACGTGCGTTATCAGAACTAATCCTTCAAATCATCTTGAACAGTGATGTGGCCAGGGCCTGGGCACAGTTACATTTACCCCTTCACCCTCGTCTTCAGCAAAACTTGCCCACCCATCTCTATCACCACACCATTGTTCCTGAGCTCCTTGAGCCAGTATATCTTGGTGGTCTTTTAAGATTAAAAAGCCTTGATGCACTTGTTTCATGGTTACAAAGGACAAGCTATATGTGCTATAAATATACAACAGCAATTTTAAACATAAGGGATTTATTAACTAGTTTTTCAATAACTATATGTGAGTTGAAGAATGTCTTTTGCCCTACTTGTGTTTGAGCTTCGTCTCTCCTCTATACAGGACTAGGAGATCTCTTAACTAAATGGCAAACTGCAGATAAATACAATGCGCTGCCTCTGACATATGACTCCTTGGCTGCAAATGTTTTACTCAACTGCAAATTGTGGATAATTTGTGCTGGAACAAACAGTGAAGAATAGTTACATCGTGTCTGCTAAGTGTTTGTGCATTTCATTATCATCCAAGGCCAGAGAGTCAAGTATTATAGCTGAATTTAGAAAGGACCTGGTTATTTTTTATGGCCAATAACAACATTCAGGCAAGCTCACAGTAAATGTAACAAAGGAGGGATTGTAAATTACATATCCTTTGCACTGGACATCATAATCTTTTTTATTCGTGCTGCACAAACACTTGCTGAATTTTGGTTCCTACCATATCTGTAATAAATGTTAGGGGACAAGATGCTTACCTGGCTTCTATATCATCTATGTTTCCACCACTAAGGGCCTCAATGGGTCATTGTGGAAGCAATTGCAGCCCTTCTTTTGGCTTCAAGGGAGTTGGGTTGTGGGTTGTGCCATCATTTGAGACTCTTCGGGAGCCAAGGGAGATCCCTGGCCTCATGACCCATCATACATGCACACAGCAGCTGCCAAAACATCTGCAAAAGTAACCCCAAAAAGTAACCCCAAATAATTCAGCTGGAGATGGCAGGGCTTGCACTGGCCTCAGCCAAAGGCTCACCTAGGAGCCATGGAGCTCGTAACACTGAGGATTTCATGCTCAGATTTGTGATCCTTGAGCAATCTGCTACTGGTCCCTCGAGCAAACAGCTAAGTTACAAAGATTCTTTACGCAAGAAAGAGATGTTGTGTATTTTGGCAGGCATCAGACTCTGCAAGGTGCTACATGAGATAAGAGGAAATCCCTGCCTTAGAGGATGAACTTTTTGAATGACCCAGACAAGAATTAAAAACCAATGTAATGTATCTTGCATAGCAACCAAGATATCCCTTTCCATTTTTCCCAGGGTTCCAATCTCCCTATGGAAACACCCAGACTTCCATTATCTGACTCCACCATTGCTTGGTTCCATAGCGTCGTCCCCATCCTTAATCTGAAAAGCTGTCTCCACAGGAAACGCCTGGCCTTCAGTAGATGTTGAGTTCATTTGCTTTAACACCCTGTTTGAAAGTGATTTTAGGCTCTGGTGGGATGGCTTCTGTGGCATTTTTCAGTGCCCCACCTTATGGATGTGAGAATATGCCCCTGTCTCAGTATAAAGCCTTCTCCAGCAGGTAGGTCTGCACCCTGACATCTAAGCAAAGTGGAAAGTCCATCTGGGATCTTAGATCCAAGGCCAGGTGTGAGACAGACATGGAAAAAATCAGGACATGATCAAAGGAGAGAGCAAGACCAAAGGAAGACCAGCACGCGAACAGGATATCAGGAAAGAACAACTAATGACATCAAGTATCCTCTCTGGTGTCTAATGAAGCATGAGACCCAGCTAAAGCTTTTCACATAACTAAGACAGTCATGGCAATGTGGATTCCCTAATATCTCACCAGGGATTGACAATACACTCTAGTCTTCCACCAAAAAGTCAGGCAGGGCCTCCAAGGAAGGGAGGTGGTAGAAAGCCATCAACTTTCTCTGATTTATCTCCATCCACACAAGGCAGAGCAAATATCCCCTGGTAAATAGTGCAGAGCAAACAAGGGCATCAATGTCCTGCAAGGCTGAGCCTTGGTCTCTGGGCTGCTCCACCTTTCAACTGTTCCTTTCTAGGGAGCAACGTCTAGGACTTCCTCTGACTTCTTTTCCTAAGACATCTTGTTTCAGAGCAACCCAAAGGCTGGCCAAGCCCAAGTCTGTGTCTGAAAAGTGCAAACCAAAGTTCTCCGTGGAGAATTAAAGCATGAGCAGGCCCAAGCGAACCCTTTCCTTCCCTCTCAGGGTTTGTGGCGTTTGTGGGATGTGTCCAAGACACTCTTTCCAGCTCTTCTCAGATGCAGGCAGAAGGGCTAGAGTTTTTTTCTGGATGATTTACCACCCCTCAGTGACTTGAGTCAGGAGTTATGACATCATCTCTGGGTCAGAAAGACTCAAAGTTGCAAATTTTCCTGTTCTGTTCTCTCAGGACCCTTGTTCCACGCTTCCCCATCCTCCTCATGACATCTGCAGCGGTGCACGGCTGAAGTCAGGCTTTGCTTTGCATTGCCATGGACGGTCCCCTCATGCTATTGCTTCATACGGACACAGAAGCCTTTTTTTTTTTTTTTATTAGGCTGCTTCCAGATCTCCCTTCTCCTGAATTTCCTTCCCCACCATCTGTTCAAGGTCACTCCCAGTTAAAATTAGCAGCTTATTCAGCATTCGTGAGGAGGGCCAGCCAAATTCCCACAAGCCATCCCGGCTCTAGCCTTGCCTGCCTGTGGGCTGGAGCCAGGTCTTGTGATCCTGGGATCTGTCATCGGAAGAACGGGCNTTTGCATTGATGTGGACGCTTCCCTCATGCTGTTTCTTCATACGGACACAGAAGCTTTTTTTTTTTCTTTTTTTTTCTAGGCAGCTTCCAGATCTCCCTTCTCCTGAATTTCCTTCCCCACCATCTGTTCAAGGTCACTCCCAGTTAAAATTAGCAGCTTATTCAGCATTCGTGAGGAGGGCCAGCCAAATTCCCACAAGCCATCCTGGCTCTAGCCTTGCCTGCCTGTGGGCTGGAGCCAGGTCTCATGATCCTGGGATCTGTCATCGGAGGAACGGGCTCCCCTCGGAGGTGAGGGCAGTCTGAGCCCGTGTTCCTCGTGCTCCAGCAAAGGACTCGCAGCCAGGTCGCCCTCTCTGCCATAAATCTGTGCTCCGGAGTTGTGCCAGCAAAGGAGGAGGAAGGAAGGCAGCGAGTCCTGGAGACCTGGTGCTCTCCAGTTCCCACTACCACCTTTTGAAACCAGATGTCACCCCAATTGTATCCAAGCCAGGCATTTTGCTAGTCATAATTGTCTTGAGAGTTCCCTCAGCCTTTCAAATCTATATTTAACTCATCCTCATTTGATCTTCCTGGCCTTACTTTTCTTTTCTTTCTTTCGTTCTAGAGCAGCCTGAAGCTACAGGGTGTTGATAGCAGAAAGCCACCCATGGCAGAGTGGTGGAAGCTCTGCTGTGGCCTCCTGCCCTGCATTGGGGATGCCATGGGGATGGGATGTCTGGTCCACCAGGGAAGAGCAGAGCTGGTACCGAGAACCAGGGCTTCAGTTCTGGTTTGCCACAGGGTTCAGAGTCAACTCTGAGGATAGGAGAGGAGGAAACTAAGTGCCCAGCCCAGGTTAGTGCCAATGAGAGTAGCTATTGCATGGAAAACTCTGGTGCTACAAATCTTTGACACAACTAAGAGCTGAAGGGTTAAGGGAAGCTGCCCCAGACAAACCAGTAACCTCTGATAAAAACACACTTACAGAGCACCACAATTTGAGTCTAGACAGCAAGGCCCTTGTTGCATGATTTGCTCAAACCTTCATTCTTCTGGCACCGCAGCTGGACACCTGACTTTGAGCTAGATGTGCAGGACAAGAAAGTCTCTCTTGCTGTAGGCCCAATTTCCTATTTCACCTATTCCTATTTGCTTCTAATTTGAGAATATAAATGCAGTCATGCCTATAACTATCAACTCCTCACACACCAGCTTTTGCACCTATGTGCCATTTCAGGTAAATTGGACGGAATGGTGGGCATCATAGAGACCTCGTGTTCCTGCGAGCTTTGGAAAATGAGCGGTTGAGGAAAAGGGCCAATGAATGTCTTTTCTGAAGGAAAAGACATGAATGCAGTCCTTGTTAATGACACAAGAGCTGAAAAAAAAAATATGAGTGAATGCTCCAGCTGCAGAAAAGGCACCTTTAGACAACAGAGAATCCAACTGCAACCCTCCATCCACACACCTTTGAGAATCTGGTTCATTCACTCCAAACACCTCATTTAGGCAAACAACTTCAGTGGGTCTCAGGAGAAACAGAGTTCCAAAAACTCTGAAATCTTGAAACTGTGGAATAAAACACTCCCCCAAGTCTGCATGTACCTCGAAGCAACATGATCCGCTGTGGACTACCTATGTCTAGATCCCTTACAACATTTTGAGGAGCAACTGTTGCATTTTAACCCCCGCACAAATTTTCTGACCATCCTTCCATACATGGTTTTGTGTATAAGCTTTCATTCCAGCCTTGCCTTCCCAAGAAGCCACTCTTTTGAGGAAATTCCTCCAAATGAGATGCAAAATAGAGATCACTGAAAGCAGAGCAAGATCTGAGTCAATTTAACAGATGATCCTGGTCATTGTTGGCCTCTGGACCCTGCTTAGCTTTCATATTGGGGGCTTTCATGAGGCCAACAGAAATAATTTTTGTTTTCTATTGATATTATGAAGGTCAGAATTGTTGTAGCTCCTGGGTTTAGACACCATAATGGATGGTCACTGTATGTCCATCAAGGACCCGCAGGCAGTAACATGAAGGTGGGCTATGATTACCAAATGATAGTGAAGTCTCCTAATAAGAAAAGCAGAAATTTTAGTAGTCTAATGCTCTGAGGAACACTCAGTGCTCATAGCTCTGGGGCAGGTTGTGCTGCCCTACTTGTCCAGAGGCAGGAGTTAAGAAAACCTGCCACATTGCTGTCAGGGAACAAGGACAAATACGTTGAAGCTATCTGTTGTTGCTGGCATTGGAGGCTTACATATCCCCATCTCTCTCTGTGTGGAGTTAACAGAGCCTACAATCAGTTTTCTGGGTTTTCCTGGAACCTGAGTGTCTGTCTGGAGACTTAAAGTGAAAAATAAATAAATAAATAAATAAATAAATAAAGGAGGAATAACTCCAGAGCAACAATTTCAATGCACTCCCAAGCAGAGAGTGGCATCTAGGCACCTTGCCCAGAGCTGAGCTCATATGTTTTATTCGGGAAGAAACCCTTGCATGAAAGATATGGTCTGGTCTCCAGGCTCCTCTCTGCTAAGGATTAGCAATGTGATGTGACAAATGTCAGGTCTTCCTCCCCCACTGAAGATGGCCCTACATGTGTCATCTACTCTTCCCTGCAACATAAGATAGAGGTCCCAATCGGGAGACCAGCTTGATCACAGGGACATATTAGAAAGGGGCTACACAGGTCTTTCTACACTTGGAATTTGAGCTTGTCCTACAACAAGGGTAGGCTCCTATCTTCCTTCTCCACCAACACTTCATCTTTGCAGTCTTCATCTAAGGACCTCAAGGGTTTTGCTTCTGACAGAGGGACTCCACTAAGGCCATTTTGGGTGTGTTGACTTTGCAGTACCTAAAACTTTAGATGTTCACTCATTACAGTGTCTGGTTTAGTCTCTGACCTTGAGGCCAGCTGGCTTGGTCTGTCCATCTCCATACTGTTAAGCTCTCTCATCCTCCAGAACAGGATACTACATCCCCAAACCCTTTTGGAAGTAATCCTGGCCTGTGCTGTCTCCAGACATATGCCCAAGGATTGTTTGAGCCTGTACTAGTTGGCATGGCCAAAGTTGATGGTGGGTTCACATTAACAGTTCAACAGTGCAGACAATCGAATTTCTGACAATATTTAATATACTAGTGCAGATATAGCCACTAAGGCCAGTTTTACCACAAATCACCAGCATTGGCTTTCATCTGGTGGAAAGAACCATCTTGCTCTATGGGCTGACCCCACAGAAGGGGTTAATCAGTCTGTCTTGATAGCCTAGGTGAAAGCACTTGCGCAGACTACAGAACCAAAGATATTCCCGCTGGGAATTCACATCCTCACGTAGATTCCCAGTCTTGGATCTACATGGGCCAGGAGTCTCCTCCGTAGATAGGCAGATGTATCTCTAGATCTCCTCTCCTTGGGCTGTGCAAGATCGCCACACAGTTCAGGTCGCTCCGTAGGTGGTCCTCCAGCCCCACCGCATGGTCGCTTCCCTCTGATAACTCCGAGGTCTTAAAGGTCAACTCAAGGGCAGCGGGTGGACATGTATCAACCAGCTTCGACATGCTGCACTCCAGGAGTAGCTGTGTTTAGAGCCGGGGACTCTCTGATCTGCAATAACCTGGCAGCAGTTTGTAAACAGTGGGCTTGATGTGATAGCATCCTCAGTGAGCAATTTACACCCTTCCCCCCTGACCCTCCCATCTATCTTTCTCATTCCCCTGACATTGGGTACCTGAGGAACACACATGCACAGACCAAATTTGCTAAAATTGGCTCAGTTCTCTGTGGTTGACAGTTGCTTCAGACAGCTTGGGGAGTCAAGGCGGACTGAAGATATGGGTGTAGGGGTGTGAATGTGTGTCCATGCACCCTCTACCTGAACAGCTAGAGAGAAGTACTTCCTATAGGGTAACAGTTCTGCTCATAGGGCCTCTCTCCATCATTTAGGGAGTGTGATATTGATTTGGGGGTCACCATGTCGGATGTATTAATGGAAAGAAGCCCTAGTGAGCATTGGGACCCGAGGTGTGAGCTCTGGGATGGCTCCCAAGGGGGACAGAAGGTGGATATGTTGATCTCTACATTGTCCTGTTTTCTCTTGTGGTCTTAACAGACTGGGCTGGTGGCAGACTTCAAAGCGTTCAGCTTAGCAGCTATAGCACCCTCACCTCAGAATGTGAACTGCAAATCTGAAGTCATTAGGTGGGAGAAGAGGCAACACTTACCAGGCTGAAGGTCTGAATGTCTCTCCTGTGTCCCAGCCTCAGGTCCCTGCACATATTAAGGCAAATATGAGCCCTCAGGAGAGGCTGTATTTCACTCAGAGGACTTTTTACAACCTTATGTCTCTTGGAGACAGAATCTGGATTTCAAGATGTCATCTGAGGAAATGGCGAGGCCAACAAAATGATGTCTATCCTGAAAACAAAGTCTTAACATAATACTTCCTATCTACGACTACACATCTGACAATGCTGATGCTGGTTGCCCCTTCAGTGAACTGTTCCAGGGGGCAAAAAATAGCCCAGATTGGTGCTTTCTCTCTCTCTCTTTCTCTTTTTTTTTTTTCTCTCCTGGTCAGTTATTTTTCAGCTGCTTCACCTCCCTTCACTGCAGGGGAAGGGCATAATTACGGAGCGCATTCTCCTCCACCTGGGACGAAACCGAAGTGTGATGGCAAGAAAAATCAAAGGCCTCTCCTCGCCAAGTCCTCCCCTTTCCTTTTCCCCTAGCAAAGCAGCGAGGTGAAGGCCATGGGACAGAGCCCAGCTGCACCGGGTGTTTCCAACGCCAGTCTCCCATGCAATCCCTCCCGGCGGCCCCGCTCCTCCTCCTCTGCTTGGAGGAGGACTGGAAAACAAGCCGACCGCATCCCCGCTCGCTCCGGGGACGTTGCCCTGCGCTCAAGGTAACGGGCAGCGCGCATCTGTGCCCAGGCTCCCTTGGCCACCGCAGCCTCCCTCGGGCGGGCAGGAACATGCTGTTCCCGGGCATGGGAACACCGAGAGGGGGAAGACGTCTGCGTCAGGCGCTTCGGCCTCGGGGGCCTTGACTTGCTGTCTGGGAACGGGAAGGACGGGCAAGGTCTGTGCTGTTGGACAAGAATGTAAGAGCACGGCTTGGGCACAGGGTCTACAAGATGTTGGCCCCAGTGGAACAGAGCGATTGTGCCCGATCCACCTCCCCTGGGACCAGGGCCAGGTGGTTGCACCCAAGGAAGCTGCCAGGTAGCCTCAGCAACAGGGTAAACGGCTCCCAGGGGATATTTCTTCCAGCCCTCATCTAGCTGCTACCCTCACACATAAGGTTTTGTGTTCCTTACAAAGCGCTGGCTTGTTATTGAGGGTCTCACCGTCATAACACTGGATTTCCTTGTTATCCGTATAAACATCCACTCTGTTTTCACGTGGATTTTTAATGACACTTTTATCTGGGCTCTTGAAACATCTTGTGGAAAGGGTTTGGAGTACTAACAGCTTGTTTCCCTGTGCGGTTATCCAGGCACAGCTCACCCAGCTCTAGTTTCTGGGAAAATGGGACTATGCTCTTCCCTTCTGTGTACAGTGTTGGGCAACACTGGGAAGAAATGGGATTAAGAGCAGATTGTCCTACCCTGTTCCAGCATGGGCTCCCATATGCCAGGCTATGTCTGGCTGTGGAGGTGAGGAGCATGAAGCTTCCCACTATGGCAAGATTGAGACTGTGCCTTGATCTCCAAATACTAGCAGAGAAGAGGTTCCTGCAGGAAGGGATTTAGTGAAGAGATGGGTGTCTTGAAGTGACTTCATTTTGGTTATCCTGGGGTAACCATCAGGACATTTGATTTTGCACCTCTAGTAGAGGCCGTGTCTCTGTGTCTGCATGAGGATACTCCTGACTGGCCAAGTCTGCAAGGAAAGGGAGTGATGTGAGAGGCAGAGCAGGACATGGTTACCCTCTTAGCGAGCAAACAACTCAGCCAGTTGTAACTTCATCAAGTAGCTTCATCTGCCCTTGCATGGGTGGTGGGAAGGGATGCCTGAGATGGCAACAAGACCTACATGCATGAGCAAGCATAGAGCACAGTCCTACAGGTCCTGGAGAGGGGTCAACCTAGATCTCCTTCAATGCATGGGGGAAAGAATAGCCTCACACCTGAATGAAGACAAGCAAACATTAAGACCTTGCAGTGCCCAAAGCTGCCTGGAGATCTTAAGAACATTGCAGACGCAGAGATGCACCTGAACCTGCACACACAATGCACAGGGACAGTGCCAGCTCTCAGCTTGTACTGTATTCATCTAGCAAACACTTCACCAGGACTGATATCAGATAAGATAATTTTTCCATCCTGAAGATGGTTTCTTGGTCAGAGAAGGGCCTCTCCTTCCCTGGCTATCCATTGACCACCAGCAACCCAGAAAAAAACATGATATTCTGATGCAAAGCAATGTCCAGTCTGCCCAGAAATGCTTCTTTCCTTTTGCTTTCACCCCCTCCTGTTGTTTTGGTGTATGTCTGCATATTTGTCTAGTTTTTAGCTACCTTGTCCTAGGACGAGGCATTTATTAAGAGTTACAGGCAGCAAAGAGGTTGGCCACAGCTCCGCTGAACGGATGTGGGTTGGTAAGAAAAAGTTTGGCAGGGAGAGCTGACATTAACGGTTTAGGCTATTTAAAAAAGGTGATTTAATCAGCCAAGGTATGTGCACAGTATATTTGACAGTTAATTGGAATCACACCAGAGTCTTTTATCAAGAGGAGTGTGGAAGGGAAGGAAAGGGCAAAGCAAATGCAGATTCAGATGAATAAAAAAAAAAGAAAGAAAAAAAATGTTTCTAAGGCTCTATCATAAAGAAAAGCAAGGAGATGAAAACAGAGTTAAAAATAATATCATGGCATGTACTGGGCAGAGTTACCAACGTCCTAGGAAAAATATACACATTTTTTTTTGACAAGAGGGAAATAAAAGGGAGGATGAGGGAGGATGCCGAGGCTGCTCTTTGATTTGAAAATGAAGCAAGGCCAAAGAGCAGATTTGGTCACTGTTTTTTACTTTTTTTTTTTCCCCAGCAGAACATGCACTTTACAGCTAAAGCAAGCTAAGCTCGAGAGCTGCCAAGTGCAGAAATTTGCTCCTAGGGAGAATGGCCAAACCACACAGGACAGATCCGTCACATCAGGTGATGTGTTACTAAACACTGCTCAAATAGTGCCACATTGAAAAGAAAACTGTCAGTCCTTGGAGAGGGGTGAATGGAGTTGGCGTGAACTCTACCTTTTGCTCTTGGCAATCTTTGGTTCAGTCTCTTCTGCTGTTGAAAACCATCGTCATCATGTAAGCATGAAGGGCCAATGTCATCCAAGAATTAAGTACTTTTACTCTCTATGATTTGAGAGGGAGTTGGGTACATGCATTCCTTTAAGAAGCTGGCCATAAAGACTCGTCTGGGAAGACTTTTGCACCATTTTATCTCTTTGAAACTGCTCTGGGCTTTGTCTCAGCCCACTGAAATTTTTCATGACAACCATCAATTCACTGAAAAAATGCAGTTTATGGCAGATTCAGTCTCTTTGGAAGCTCAGGTCAAATTTGGTAAATCGTTTCAGCCAAAAAGCTGAGAAAACTTTAAATCCTCTTCCTCCGAGTTTCATATTAAAGCTTCTTGCCTTTTCTTCCTGTGCAATGGTTTTACCTTGAAGATATGATCCCCGTATTCAACTTTTGTTTTGTGATATAAAGCAATAAAACAAAACAAAACAAGTATTTTGTATCATTTCACTTTCACCTGATCAGAACAATCTTTTTTTTTTTGTGTGAGGAGGGAAGAATTTGTCTCTCAAAAAAGAAAAGTCCGTTTCATCCTCACGCTTACTCTATCCAGTTTACTTGGATGCGGATTCTAGGACAACACATGGGGAAATAGTTGCAGCAAACAGCGTGCACTAGAAAAACTGTTGTGGGCCAAAAAAAAAAAGACAGGCTAGATGGGAGAGAATCCAGAGCCTAAATTTCAGCTAATGTATGCCTTTGGCCAATAAAATGTTTATTATTTCTTATTTACTTATTTATTTCTGCCAGGGACCACAGCTCTTCATCCTCAGATTCGGGAGTTTTGTGGACACCATATCAGTTAAAGTAGAAGAATCTCCATGGGGGTAGATGACACTATGTTGACATGAAAGAGCTTGTCCTGTCATTGCTTGTTTCTTTACGTTCCTTATCGTGTTCACATCTGCTCTATCAGGCTGTGTTGGTTTAACATCACACTCTTAATGCACACGTGCTTGCGTGGGTCCCTGTGAGGCTGAGGACCAACTCACCATCCTAATCTGGCCTCATTTCTTGTCCCTACTGCTTCTATGGGGAGCCCATTTCCACCCCTCGCAACAATAAAAAAAAGGTATTTTTTACCTCTGATTATTCATAAACAGTGTATGTTTCTTTGTGGTCGTGCCAACCTTGCTTTTTGACTTAAATTTCCATTCACATCATCTCCTCAACATCATTTTCCTAAGTGTACAGAAACACCCTTTCAGTCTGTTCTTGCCTGAAAGCCTTCAGACACCTTCCCTTAACTACTCTCCTTGGCACCTGTTACAATCCAAAATCACCTCTCTTAAACATTGATTTTTAGAAAATATGCGCCATAATCCATAATTCCTAGTAAATCCCTGAGAAAACAACTAGTACCATGCAAGGAGAGTAAACAATCCTAGAGAAAACACTCTCTTAAAATAGTTGTCCCCAATAATTCTTTTACTGATAACAAAAGAAGAATCTGCGTAGCCCAGGATAAATGAAGCTATAGCCTCACTAATCCCACTATTCGCTATTAATATATAGACAAAAGGTAACTCCTGTGTATTCCTCCCCTTGGTGGCTGCATTGATCTCTTTTTCACAGGTATCTCTTTGGAAGGGGACTCTCTTTTTGGTGTCTTTCCTAGAATGAATTTGTTAGCATGATTTTGTAACAAGGAGTAAACACTAGCAGCAACTGCAGAAACTGGAGCTCTCAGAAAAAAAATGCATGAGAAATGAGCAGAATGTGCGTCCAAAATAATTTGTGTTCTGCCTTGCATAGCAAGTAAAGAAGATGGTTATGCCATGAGAAAAGAAAACCTTCTGGCATATCTTGCATACAATCAGAAACCAGTATTTCTTTCCCTAGTGAATTTGATTACTTATTTCAGTTCATTGACAAAACAACACTTTTCACAGTAAAATCCAAAAGTGGAAAATGCTGAGCCGTTGGTACCTGCAGAAACTATTGGTTGTTTTTCAAGAAGTTCTGTGCATCCAAAGACCCCTACGCAGCTCTGACAATATGTGGCACTGAGCAGGTAAGTGACCTGTGACGAAGTAAGAACTAAGAGCCAAGACTCCTATAGAGGACCTTAATTCCTGAATCACGGACAGCTCTGCTCCGCTTTCCCTTTGTTTTTGAAGCAAAGATGCAACTTGCAACACACTCAGGTAGCTTCTCTAAGAGCCACAATGTGCAGCATCTTGCAATGCTGCCTCACTTCAGTAGTTCCTAAACCTGTGGTCTAAGAAGAAAGTAAAATTATTTCATCACTTCCACAAGTTTTTTTCTTTTATTTTCTTTCTTTATTTTTTTTCCTACAAAGAATCCCTGTACCTTGTAGGATATTTTAAGGAAGTCAGCGGCTCACAGGCCATGCCAAAAGCAAAATTCCCCTACATGGTCTGCTCTGAGACATGCCAGGTCCTGTTGGTGTCACCATGCATGTGTTTATCTAGAAAAGGATTCTCTCCCATGACTCAAGGAGCAGTTCTAGGTGACATTGATGGCAAAGGTAGTTTAAGGAACATCAATAGAAATACAGAGGAAGAAGAGGCTCATCTGTTTTGAGAACAGAACTTATCCCTTTATGTTTTTCTTTGTATTTTATATTATCCCCACACATCCTAAATTCCTGAAGAACTCATCTAATGTTATGTAGCACAACCACAAGGTATGCAATTGGGGGTCTGAACCCAAATGAGCATGTCTTCAGCGGCAGCCTGGCTCTGATCCCATTTGTGGTCTCTTTCTTCCATTTCTTATCGTCACAGGTGCCTTTGGAGTATTTCTTCATTCCTTTCTGCGATGGATGAAGGGACGATCAACATCTTTCTGTTTTGGAGGAATAATATTCATTATGAGCAGCCATCGGTCAGAAGGCACAGGAAGAGCAACGAACGCTGGGGTAAATAAACAGAATTATGATGTTAAAAATGCAGGAGGAATGCCAGGAAGCACTTGGAGGCTATCCGAATCACAGCAGGCAAAACAAGATGAAAGCAAGATCTAAGTTAAAGACAAAATATCCAATTTTCTTTCATTATGCTCACCCATTCGTTCACTTTGACCATTTTTAGATACAGAAGGGTTTTTTTTTAAGTTCTCGGATATTTCGGGTTGTTTTCATATTAAGTCAAAGCACCTGCAGGAAGATGATCCTGCCTGATTTATGGCCTGGCCAGAAACCAGAGGTGAATGAAAGCTGCATGGGGGGCAAGTGCACCCAGGCAGCGGGTGCCCTGCCAAAGCCATAGAGAGTTGGTGTCAGTCCTGGAATCAAGGGAGTTTCTCCCACTTGGGAAAAGCTCACTCTGTCCTGACATTTTGGAGCTCCTTTCGCAGCCTTTAGCACCATCACAATCTTCTCCGTTTTCCAAATTTCCAAAGGCAGGGAAGCTACAAACCAGCCGGGTACCAGAAGCTTTTCCAAGACACTCTTGTGTGTTAGGTCTTGCTGCTCCGTATTTTATTACCTTGCACAAGGAGTGCAAATTTCAGAAGACCAAGGGAAATAAGGGCCCATAAAACAGTAATTTCTAGGGTAGGAGAGAGGGCAGTCACTGTCCACACTATATTACTGCATTAATATGGATGCACAGAAGTCAACCAGGCTCATCTCCCTCTGGTTACCCTCATGGTCTATGAGTCACTTTTGTTTTTATACATAGTAGGCAGTAATTTCTGAAAAAAAAAAAAAAAAAGCTAGAGAAGAGGTAAAGGCTCCTTCTTAGAAAACAGAAGGCATCGGTCCCAATTTTCTGAGCTGAAATCACCCCTTCCATCACAAGGCATCTTGCTATGAGGGTCCTCATCCTCTCCTGTCCCCACCGCTAAAAAAAGAAAAAAAAAAGGAGAAAAACACAAATTTCAGTCATGTTTCTCCCCCTTCTTCCAAAAACATTTCAAGTGCTGATACTTTCACTTTAACCACGCCGCAAGGAGAGGGAATGGAAATGGCTGAGACCTCCAAACTCAGCTCAAGCGGGACCAGAGCTTGTAGCTGGAGTGAACCCCTGAGCACCAGGTCCCCTTCACATTGCTCTCAGATCCCCGGTCACTCATCAGCAGGACCTGAAACGCAGGTCACCGAAAAGAGTCTTGCTGATTTGGGGGCAGGGGAGAAATCAGTGTTTTCTCATAAATCCGGACAACGTGTATATCACTTTAATTGATGTCAAACTTTCAGCCTGACATGCTTTATAAACCCTGGGCAGCTTTGATCTCCTTGTCTTTGCCTATAAATGCAAGGATTACAAAAACATTCTGAAAAAGCAGCACCAGAAAGTGTCTTTCACCGAGGTACTTTGCTCCAGCAGATAAGGCTAATAAGCAAAGAAACTCCAGGTATTAGGAAACAAGGCTGTCCAGGATCTTATGCCGGGGTGGAGGGAGACGGAGGGGCAAAGCAAAGCGGTTGATGGATATTGATGCTTATGCTCCCCCTGTCATTATTTCACGATATTGTTTATACGCCCCAGACGTGGATAAAGGTAGCTGTCACTTCTGGCACCGCTCTCCCCGCTGGGAGATTACAGCGAACTGTGGCTGACACTGCCCAACGGTGGGTTGAGTGACAGCCCCCCGTGGCATGGTTACTGTCAGCGCTCCGGGGATGCAGGATGGGGATGCCCGATGGGGGTCTGCAAGGAAAGGAGAAGGGAGGCAGGGGGGTTTCTGAAAGCTAGGAGCTCTGCTTGGCTTCTGGCACATCCCTGGTCAGGAAGAGGTGGCTCCTATCCACGTGCTGCTAAGGCGGAAGCAAAGATGTTTCCCTGTCTCATTGGTTTGGCGCAGCTCTTGACCAGCTCACATATTGGGTGTCCTCAATGAGGTTCATCTGTGGCCTCTCACAAGAGGGGTCTTCAGGGCTGGGTTCCTGCCCTGCAGAAGGAGCTCTTGATCTCCGCCAAGCTGGGCAAGGCGGGGACAGGAATGGAAAAGGTAGACGTGAAAGGGGAGGACGGAAATGGAAAAGGTAGACGTGAAAATGTGAAAATGGAGCAAGGGAGTGTGTGGAGCTGTCTAGGCAATCTGGCAACCCAGGGCAGGACTCATCNGAAGGAGCTTGATCTCCACCAAGCTGGGCAAGGAGGGGATAGGAATGGAAAAGGTAGACGTGAAAATTGAAAATGGAGCAAGGGAGTGTGTGGAGCTGTCTAGGCAATCTGGCAACCCAGGGCAGGACTCATCTCTGGAGAAGGGATTTCTCCAGATCAGTGCCAGTCTAAACTGCCCATATAATCCATGATACCCTCATACACAATACAGCTTGCCAAACAGGTGGAGATGGCCTGACCTTGAAGATACTTGAGATATCTAGAGGGCCAACAGATACACACATGACTCACACTCTTCTTAAGAGCAACAGGATTGTCCTCTGTGCCTAAAATGGCCTCAGATATCCATGTCACAACCAAGTCCCACCACAGTACTTGGTCAGCTCAGCCGCAAAGACCCAAGCTTGGTCAGCAGGATCACTGCCTGTAAAATGTAGACATCTCACACCTAGAGGTTGACTACCATTCCCAATCTCCATTCATAATGGGACCTGGAAAGTATTTGAGCTTTGGGAAGGTCAGTGAAGTCATGACATTATATTTGAAGTTAGCTATAAAGTTATCTTCTTGGTGCTGGGAAGACCTCAGTTGGAGTGACGGGCTCCCTCCTAGGCCTTTGAGGAAAAAGGGGTCAAACTATGGACAGTCCAAAAGCAGACAAAGAAAATGACTAAAGGAGTAGAAGGATGAAGATTAAAGAGGAAGCACTGAAATAGATTAGTCTCAGGGTGACCTGAGGGGAGACATGTCTCCAAATACATGAAAAGAAAAGAAGGGCAGTAGGAAGAGAGCAAAGGACAGGGAAGCATAGGAAGGAGAAATTGCCTGGGAAAAATTGCCAGCGTAAGAAGGTATTGTTGACCCTGCCTTGAATTGGGAAGTTGGGTTAGATACCCTAAAAAACTCCAGTCCCACAGTATTTTGCCACATGGTACAACTTGCCCCAGTCATCTCAGGACTTTTGGGTAGAGAAGGGAATTAGAACCAGCTCTGCTGAGTCCCACACCAGTGTTTCTCTGTATCTGCCTGTATCTGTCAAACAAGGTGATTAAGAAATCTAAAAACATCAAATCCAGCAAAATGTAACTGGCTTTTGATGGCATTACTTGGGTCACACTGAGTGAGCTATCAGTTTTGTCAATGAAAACAGAGGGGCAGGGATTTCCAGCCCTGCTAAATACAACCTAGGCTTTGCTAGATTTCTCCAAGACTTTTTTTTCTTTTTCTCTTTATAGGCTTTGGCTTACAACAGATCCAATAGATAAAAACTCTATAAGCATTAGTTCTGTGCTAGGCATCTAAACCCTGTCTCTTCCATGGGACAGAGGAAGACACCTAAACTCCATACGTAATAAGATTTGACAGGAAAATGAGTTTAAAAAAAAAAAAAAGAGAATAAATTACATTGTTAATTAACATGATTTAAGATGGCAAATCATCTAGAAAGGACATTAACCCTCCTGTTTCAGAGCTGAAAACAAGCTCCAGATTTCACAAATCCAGATAAGTGTTCCTTGAAAAATGGGAATCTGGCTCCTAAATCAATTAGACCTGCCACCTCTACAAAGAGAAATTTATAGCTGAGCACAGAATTAACCCAAGACCTTACAAACTGTATGTCAAGCTGCTGAGCACTGCTTCTCACCTCTTCGCCTAGTTGCAATTCCTAAAGAGAGAAATTACTTTGCAGTAATTCCATCAGAAATCAAAGCAAATCTGTTGCTCCCACATATATGCTGAGGGCACAAGCTTTGACCTGTGGCTGTAGCCATCTGCAAACCAAAGATATACCCACCTGAGCAACGGAAGAAACCAAAACATGTAAAATCTCTGGCTCCCTACTAACTACCTCTCCATTGGAAGTGACCTGTCTGTACAAGAAGTAAAGTCCAGGGTTGTTGTAAGACCCAGCAGCTCATGCCCAAATAGTCCTTGCAGATGGTTTGAACTGACTTACATACGTCATCTGAGCTGGCTGGGGTCAGGAATGGCAATTTTGGATGAATTGTCTTGGACCCCTTGGTCTACCTGACATCATGGTCCCTCATTCATGCCTAGACAATCCTGTAGATATCCCATTGATTTTTCTAGGCAGTCTTTTCCCAGTACAAATGGGTATGGAAACACAAGTTGTGTATGGAAACACAAGCTGTGGGTGGCTACCTGATCCAGACCCAAACCTGCCCTTGGAGTCACTCCAGATATGTAGACAAAACTTGGCCAACTAAGGTCAGATATTCAGAGCAGGAGTCTTCTGCTTTGACTTTAGTGATCGTGAATAGGCATCAGGTGGCATTTTGCCTGTCCTCAGTGTCCATTGCTCTTGAAGACCTGCACAGGTCTCCATAGATCTGGTGTTACGTCTGGGAGCCCTGTGCAGATGTCTCTGAGGTCCTACAGCACCTCAAGGGCATTAGTATCCTATATGTGTTCATCTGAATGGATGTCTGCATTAAAGTTAGTGGCTCTAGGCACCCTTTTTAGTCACTGCCCACAAGCTGACATGAATCATTTTTCCTCCCTGAGGAACGTGCCTTGGGCTGAGAGGAACTTTGCCTTAGAAGTGCCTGACTCTCCTCATTGACTACAAAGGGAGCTCAGGGTGATTAACTCAGGTCTGGATGTTTACAACACATATGACAAAACTTGACCAGAAGAATCTCGCCCTTGGGCCTTTGGTGTTCTGCCTGTCCCTGTGTCCCTTCCAAAGCTGCATTTCTGAAAGAAAAGGGGGAAAAAGAAAGATGAAGAGGCCCTCCCACCCTGTCTCTGCTTACATCGTCCTCACACTAAATGGAGAGGATCCTAATAGGATATTTAGAAGAGGTTAACTCTTCAGAAGCCTCCGTCTCTGCCCTACATCCTGGACGCCTGCCAGAGCAAAGCCAAGGATAACAAACCAGCTTTCGTTCAAGTATTCTGAGCCAATTAAAAAAGACAAATTAGTTTGGCCTTATCTCTCCCTCCTCCTCCCCCTTCCCACCCGAGAGACAAGAGGGGATTCGCGGAGGAATGTTTCTCCTCTCTGATGGCTCTGCCTCGCTGAACTCTTCAAGGTCTATGATGGATGAAAGCTCTCTCTCTCTCTTCCATTACGCTTCCGACAGCCCCTCCAGGTCCTAATGGGACGGGGGGCAGGGGAAGAAGGGAAGGGGCAACGTAGGGAGAAAGCTTTACATGGGGAATGAAGACCATAGAGCTTCTTCCCCATCCAAGCTTGTCCAGAGGATCTCTGCATCCTTGCAAGCCACAGTGTGGGATAAACAAGGACTCTTCTGTGCTATCTGCCCTTTTCTTTTGTTGCCTTTTCTTCCCCTGCATTTTTTTGACATCTGATTGCTACATTTTCCACGCACTGCAAACAGAAACTCTGGTGCTGCCCAGGTAGACCAGGAGCAGAAAGAACATCCTCCAGGAAAGTCACTTGGGAAGAACTATCTGATTCGGTTCTGGGCTCTTTAAAGAACATCACGTGCTGGTTTGACCTCTGCCATGGTCTGCGCTCATCTGCATGAAAAGCAGGGCAAAAAAAACCATCTGAGCAGCCGCAGTGAGTCAGACCAGAGCTCTATCTGCTCACATGCTCTTTCCCAATCCTGGCCACTAGCAAATGTTTATGCAAAGGGTTTAAGAAACAGGGCAGGAGGAGTGATACATCAGCAGGCTGAGCTGTGCTGTGCTCACATACTTCCTGCACCCAAGCAGGGTTCGGAGGGGCACCTCAAAAAGCTGCGCGCTCCATCTCAACACCTTTGGGCAAAGCAGCATCCCTGTGCTCAGAGCATAAAGACATCATCCTCTCTGCAGATTTAGGATGGCTTAGGTCATCTAGCTAGTTGCTTTGAGCCAAAACTGTGCCACACGCATCATGCGAACTATATATCAAGCCCCAGTATCTGTGCTTGGCACGGTTTAATTTATTAGTAGATTTGTGTGCTGTGATGGAAAAGATTATCTCATTCCCAGGATGAGAAAGCCACTTGTTATTCATGGTAACACTGAGCTCCTTCCTTTCCATGTTTGCACTGTGATTATTTTGCAGAGGGGGACATCCATGCCCTACCTGACACTATGGGCAGGGGAGGTGAAATCTCGTCTAATTTCTCCAACCGGGCCTGAACCAGGGTGGGTATTTTCTTGGGGAAAGCTGTGGTAGGACTCAAAGTACATTGCAACAAGCCCCAAGGTATCTTGTCACCACTCCATGGACCCTGGGCTCAAAGCATCCAAGCAATTTAGGAGTATGAGACTGCCTGGTTTCCAGCCAGTCTAAGTCTCCTAGTCTGCGTTAGGCACTTCGCAATATCCTGCTCCTAAGAGCCAGAAGAGAAGCCTTCAAAGAGGTCTTCACAGCAAGAAGGAGACAGATTCTCTGTGACAGAAGATTAAAAGATAAAAGAAGTCATAGATTCAAGGATAGAAGATCATCATTTACACCTTGTATTTCAATGTGTTTTGGGCCAAGAGATGGGTTTGAAGTGTTGTGGTGTTTTGCCCCCTTCTCTTTTTCCTATTTAATAATCAAAATGAGGAGAAAGTTGTTGACTGATATGAGGCAGAGGGCACCAGCTTTTCCATAGCACAAAGATCTTCAGGCAGTAGATTCTGAAATATTCTATGAAATGGTGACCATGTTGAGCTCCTGGAGACAGGAAAGTGGAGATGTGCGATCAAGCAGGGGTCATGCAAAGCCCCCATCGTGTCTACTCCTTGGGGATCTGCTCTTTGCAACAGCAGGGACTCTGGAGAACGCCAAGCAAAGCCTGGCAAAGCCTCTCCGGAGACAAGCTGTGACTGCACTGCTATGGGCCAGGAGCCAGGAGGGTTTTCTAGGAAACACTCAAAGGACCTGCAAGGCTTGAGGACAACGTTGCAGCGCTGCCAGAGACAGGGAATATGAAGGACTATCAGAGACGGCAGAGCATTCCCTGGGAGCGGAAAGGGGGGTCCGGCCGTGCTATAAAAGGCTCTGGTCTCTGCTGAATTCCACAGGGAGGGAACATGCTGTAATTGCTCCGGTGCTGTCTCAGTCGACAGTGGCACAAACCAGAACCTTCCAGTCCTGCAGCGGCGAACAACAACAGGAGAAAAAGCGCCTCGTGCCCTTGAAACCGGAGCGTGCAAAATTAAAGTTTAGTCTGAAGCGCCACTCCTCTGCAAGCTCAGCCCTGGCCTTGGAAAGGGGGTTTGCACGTGGGCTGCTCTGTGAGAGAAACAGCAGGAGAGGGAGAAAAATAAAAAGAAAAAGCAAGCAGGAAAGGAAGAGGTGGAGGGGGAGATGCAAAAAGGAGAAAAGAAAGATTTAGGGTAAATGTATCCCAGCTGATAAACAATCAGGGTCAAGACTGCAGGGGCTGAAAAATCTGCTCTGAAGGAATAAACGGAAGGGATTTCTCTTCTTCAGCCATGAAGTGAAAGGCATCAGGGCACAGGAGTCAGCAGCCTCTCTCTGAGCACTGGGTGCACAAAGCAAGAAGCACTTGATACCCCAAAAGGTTGGCAGACCTCCTCCACCTCCTGTGGAGACGAACAGCGTGATTTCCTAAGGGTCTTGGTTACCCTTGCTTGTGTGGATGGAGCAGTTTAGCACAGAGAGAACATATTATTTCCATCAGCGTCTTGCTATGGAAATTATGTGCTGGGAGCCAAGTATTTCAGTGGCATTTGCTAGATTTCACGATGATGTACATGGATTGTAGGGTTAGGGTAGATGGAGGATGTAATTAGGAGATCCTACACTCAACCAGCCTGTATCGATGGAGGCCAATCCACAAGGTGATAGCAAGAGGAAAGGATCTACATTGCACATTGGAAGCTGAGCACGAATCAGCTGTTGCAAAAGACAATAACTCCACTTTGGGAGGTATAAATTGGGGCATAACCTTAGATACGAGAGGGCCAGAGCGCAGGGTGCTGCTGGAGGCATCACATGGGAACGTGGGAGCAACTGGGGGGAATGCAGAAGACAGCAATGAGGATGAGCAGAAAACAGAATATGGGCTGTTTAGCTCAAAAAAAGAAAAAAAAAAAAAGTAGGAAAAAGGGTAAATGTGATATGTGCCTCATTTACCTAACCAGCTAGGGAGAGAATGAAGTCCCCATCACTGTTGCCTTCTAAGAACAGTCGGTACATGGAGGAAAGGCTCTGGAGGGCTAATGCTGCTGAGGGAGGAGTGCTGAGTTTTTAAGGACCCTTCCTGCTGCAATATGTTTCAGTCCTGTTCTGCTTTTATTCTGAAGATTTAGTCCTAGTTCTGAAGATTTCCTAGTTTCTGAAGATTTGGTCAAGATTCCCCTGTAATGTTCACCCCTTTTAGCCCATGACCTCAACGTCGTCTACAAACATCAGATGAGTGTGAGAGGGAAAGCTGCAATATCTACATTATCGAGTGGGACCAGAGGGCTGTTTCTGGGTACGTTACCCTGGGGAACGGGCTGCATCCTTTTCAGCTGATGAACCTTCAAACATGTTGGGTGTGCTCTGTTGAAGACCTAAACAGCAGCATGCCCATAGTCAGGGATTTCATGTTGTGTGTATTTTGCAAGCTGTTTTTAGAGCACATTTGGCTGCTTCATAATCCTTTACTGAACTAGCTAGTGAATGGGGGCAAATCTCCCCCAGCAGTTTAAGGGAGACCTCCTAATTCTTCCTTCCTTGCATGCTGAACCAAATCCAGATGGAATCTCCATCCATCAGCTGGGCAAGAAAAAGAACCTGCCCACATCCTTTTCCTAAATCCCCCTTCACTTTTTATGAATCACAGCATTCAAAGCTACCGTGGTCTCACTTCCTATATAACACGACCCATTATATTTCATCGTTGTATTCCATAAATATTATATTTATATATGGCTCCTCCAGTAAACCAGCAACTTGCATTTGGCTAAAACACGTTACAGAAAGACATCTGCTTTTGATTTAAAGGTATCCAGGGATGAGAAACCTGGGTAATCCTCTGACTAATTGCCCTCAGCGGTAACCACAGGTCTGGGTGGTTTGGCACTGCTCTGCAGCCATGGGGAGGCCGTTTCTTCCCAGATTAGAGAGACCTTTTGCATCAGACATTTTTCTGTCCAAGCAATTCTTCTCCAGTCACCTCTCCATCTCCTCTTCTGATAAGCTGACCAGAACAAGCTTTCTGAACCTGTCACATTAAGGCAGCCTTCTCTCCAGTCTTCAGATAATTTCTGTAGCATCCTTCTCTTAATGCCCTTTCTGATTTTCAGCATCTTCTTTAAAGCAGCAATGTGACTTTCCCAGTGTTTTGTTACAACCTATCTCTGCAGGCACAGACAGAAGGCACCTCTGACCTAAATTACATGGTTTAGTTGGAATAGATAGGAGAAGAACAAGGAAGTTTTAGAAAGATGAGGAAATTAGAATATTTTCATTTTTACTTTTCTACATTTTCATTTGTTTTTTTCCTACTTCCAATGAAAAAAAAAACACTATAAAATTGTGACTACATAATCTGTGTTTGGGAAAATTCATACCTCGAAGGAGGCTACTTTTGATGTTCCTTTTCTGAAAAGAATTGTAAATTTTAAGAAGTGGGAAAATCTCCTTCATTATTTTTTTTCTTTTCACTTAGGAAAAGGCCAGCTCTGATTGGCAAACTGTCACTCCGATTTTAAAAAGCTATCCCAACACATGAAAACTGTTTGAGGGAGAGTTTATCGACTTGGGAATATCCTCAGGGCCGTAACTTCACATCCATGCCTGTTTTGGATTTCTGCTGCAATTGCCCCCAGTGATGTGGAGCAGGATGGTGAGATTATAGCTCTACCAGCCCATGAAATAGAACTGGGGAAGATTTGCGGGCACTAACACTGTTATGAGTGGAATTCTTGCAATAGCTTTTACCTTGGATAAACTATCAGTTACCCAGACTGTGCCTGGGCACAAAACAAGAGTTGTCCTGGGCCAGGTACTATTCCTGGCATATTCCTGACATCTGGGATGCAGCCACCCTATTCTGCTGGATGGGAGCGTTTAAAAGCAAGGACTTGGCAGCACCAGGTTGGTTAGCCTTGGAGCTAGCAAGTGAACCGTGGTGCTATTTATTTCCTTCATTAGCTGAGCTGTAACATCTGCAGGTTTGGCTCTGTCTGTTCCTCCCAGACTATTCATGCTCTGCAGAACATTTTCCTTCAGTTCTGCTCATCCCACCCAGATAAATCCTCTGTGCTTTAGTGAGTCAGAAAGCCAAACTTCAGAGCAGCATGGAAACCCTGTCGTCGTTCACTCATGTCCTTGCAAAAGAGGGATGACAGGTCAGCTGCATTTCCCTGTTTTTATGGCATTGTTCTAGTCTGAACACCCCATGCACTCTACTGAGCTTCCCAATTCAACATCTTACCTGGAAGACACGATCTGCACAAACAAGGATTCTTCATCCACAGACTTATTAACCCCAACAACAGGGACTTCTAGCCATTCCCCTGCCTTCTGTCCACCCCCAGAACTGCCTGATTGACAAAAGAGCTAAATTGAAGTATTGCTGGGTAACAGTGAGATGTGAAGGAGAGGCAGAAGAGTTCTGTCTCAAACTGCAGCTGTTGGGATGTAGTAGGTGAACCACAATGCCTTATGAGCACTGCTATCTGCAGACCCTTTTAATACAGTTGTCCTGACTAGGTTCAGGGCAAAACAGAGCCTATTGCTTTAAAGCAATGGGAACTCTACAGGATTTTGGAAGTGGGATCTGGCATTATCTTGGGATTCATCAAATGTGAAAGACATTTCAAGAAATGTCAAGGAGAGAGGAATTTCATGGACAGAGCTTTGCACCATCCTGTTCTGCTTCCAAAGCAAAAACCATGCACTACAGAAAATGGGGAGTCATCTCCCATCTCTAGCAGTGACCAGCACAGCAGATTCCAGGAGAAAAATATAAGAGCAGGAGAAAGACATAGCAATACATCCCCAATGTTCTCCCTCAGTCACCCACAATTTGCAGATACACGACAGCCTGAGCTGGATGTGGTCATTTAATATTTAATTGCCCGCAGTAGGCTATTTTCCTTCCATTCATGTGTCCAGTTGCTTTCTGAACCCACGTGAACCTTTTGCTGGGCTCGAGTTCAGATTGCCGGGTTTGATCCTTTGCCCTGGTGTCACGAGGCCAAGCATCTCACAGGAGTGAGATGGAAGACGCCAACGAGGCCAGAGGAGCCCTATCAGCCTTATCCGCAGCTGAACTCACACTGACACCAAACGGAGCCAGCCAGACTCCCTGGGATGCTGAAGGAAGGAGAACAGTTGAGGCCAAACGTCCAATAAACAGGAGGAAAAAGACAGAAATTGGTCCGCATAAAAAATGAGAGGGGGAAGTAAGGGGCAAAGTGAAAAGGGAAATGTCTGATTCATTGTGCGCTTGTTTTGCTTTTGTCTTCTTGAAGGAGGAAGAGGATGGAGCGCCGTCGAAGACAGAGACAGAAGGTTGTTTCCTGGCCCGGGCTGGAAGAGGATCAGATAATGAGCAGATAACAATAGAAATGATGACTGAGACAAAACCTCGGCCGCTCACCAGGCAGAGAGAGCGGTCGGCCCCTATTGCAAGCAGCATGGCCTGGAGAGGAAGCAGAGAGCCCTAAATGGTTTGCTGCCTAAGCTGCCCTCCACCGTGAGGTCTGGTCCTCATGCTCCTCCATGCCAAGCACGCTGTGTGCCATTCCATGAGTCCTTCCATCTCTTAGGAACTCCTCTTCACCATGTATGCAGTCTATTTGTTGTCTCAGAACCAGCCAGCATGACTCTGGGGTGTTTTTGATAGGGGTCTGAAGACACAAAATCAAATTCAAGCAGTAAATATGTCTTGGGATGGTCAAAAAAACATTTGCCCTGAGTCTTTCTGTCCATTACAGTTTTTACACTTGTTTTGTCTTTGTCATCTCTTCAGACCCTGGACTCCTGAGCACTCTGTTTAAACCTAGTCCCTGTCACAGTGGACTTCCCCTAATCTGGTGGGTACCATCATGTATAAAGGAGCAATAACTCAAACTAACCCTTAAGGTCTTCTCAGAAAGATCTGTTTTGGCTTCCCCACTTCAAGTAGAACATGCTGCAGTCTTCATGTATCTCCAGTGGCCAAAAGGCAAGTGTAGGCATCCTGGATGTGCAAACACAGATGCAGGACTGCAAGTGCCAGATTCTTAGGTTGCAGCCTGTGTGAGGACTCCTCTCTCCTCTCTCTGGATATCTATGTCCTTCGCAGCGTAGCCAGTACCCCAGAGAATGATGCTCATGCATGTGCAGAGAGCTGGCCCTGAGCTTGGTATTTGCAATCCACCCTGAGTTCCTCTTATTCCTAGGGGTACACCCTGTAAGGGGGCAAGTGGGTCTTGAGTAGCCTTCTGGAGATCCACAGACTCTTCCTATGCATCATGGTAAGGCCTCAGGTCTGAAAATGAGAGCTTAGGGGTCTGTAGCAAGACATGTGGCTGCTTTTCCATCCACATCTTTCCTGGTGAGCGGCTGAGCAGCTGGAATGATGGGTGTGCAGGGGACAGCTATCTGTAAACAGTAACATGCCCTCTCCCTGCGTGAGTCACCCAGTAACTGAACCCAAGGTCCAACATCATTCCCATCTTCTGCTTGGTCATGCTATGAACCAGGCACCAGCAAAACAGCCAATGTAAGCAATATTCATATCAGACCCTTATTAATAATCCATTAATTATTTTATGGCTGCTATAATTGACTGCTGGATACACACACTTTATGAGGACATATCCTGGTTGGGGATACTTTACCAGCCTTCTGGGCTTGAGCTAGGAAATAGGAAGTGAGAAAATTCCTTGCAAGTGGTGAAAACCTGGGCCAGCACATCTACCCGCACATACCTTCTGATCATAAATGCATGCATGGTTTCAGAGAGAAAGGATGAACACAAAATCCCACCAGTTCCTCCAAGACTGCTCCAAGAAGAGTTACAACAGGTATCTCGTGACAAACCACAAGGCCCATAAGCTTGAAAAATGCTGGTGTGGTGATTTTGGCTGAAGGATGGTCACACAGCTTGGTTGCTCCATGGGCTGGTGTAATTGTGATGGGCAGGGTAATCATGATGAGCAGGGAAGAGGTCTCTTGGTTCAGATATAGTCCCAGAGGACTTTCATCTTGCACTGATGGCCTCATTACTGCTATTGCTGTTGCTGAGTAGGTGAGTTCAAACAGGTCTATCTACCCAGGTATCTCATATTGTTGTATTTACACAAATGTGCCTGTCTGTCCTCATGTAGCAGCTGAAGTGAACCTGATCATGCATTTTAGAGTAATGGGGCTGTATCCTGAGGCTTTCAGCCCCAGAAAACAAGGTCTTTGAGGTCACCTTGCCAAGCTATTACTTTGTGTGGGCACCTTTTGTTCACCCATCCCATCCAACGCCAGCATTTTTCTTAACCTTTTGGACCCTGGGCATTCAGAGTTACTAAGTACCCTGATGTTCTGTGAAAGCAGATGTCCAGACATGTGAAAGAGACTGGAGGAAAAGCCACAGCAGAAACTAAACTAGAACATGAGCCACCCAGAAAAGTGATGTTGGGGATGACCCACACGGCAGGACAAACATCAGTCTGGGCTCACACCCTACGGACCAGGCCGGCTGCGGAAAGCCAAGTCGGCACCTTCTGGGTCTTGCAGAATGAAGCAGGGAGGAGATATATCCTGACAAGCAAATACATCAGTTAAAAATATCTGAGGCTGTGCAGGAGGGGAGGGGAAAAAAATTATATTCAATAAAGTGCAGGGTGAAAATAATTGTTGGGCTTTGGATGGTAGCCCCCCTAGCCTTCCCTCCCTGCTCCATGCTGCAGAAGGGCTCCTATCTCCTGAGAATCCCGATAAACCCTCCTCTCGCGCCCTCCCCTCCTCCCCTTGAAATAAAAGTGAGCTGTCTCAGTGCTAGGATGCAGAAACCACTTCCAAGCCAGCATTACATCAACATTTCAGCTGATAAAGGGATGCACAATGGAGTGTTAGACTAATAGAAAAACACAGCTCCGATAAGGCCGGCTCCTGATAGCCTGGGCTGATGTAAAATGCCATTGTCTCCCTTTCTGTCAGCTGAGTCACAGAGTGATAGGGAATTCCAGTGGCAACGGGCAAGTCAGGGGTCAGAAACCAGGCTGGGCAGCGCGGATTCCCGGCATGGGCATCGGCCGGGCACGCGGACAGGCAAAACTGGGGTGTAAGGAGGACGCTGGACATGCGGGTGGAGGCAAATCCTGCAAGGATGAGTGAGACCAAAGGACTGCATGCAAGTTTGCACCCATAGAGTGAAGTACTCAACTCATAACCCTAGACGTATTCGTTCCTGCAATGGCCAATGCTTTAAGGATTTTTCTTTTTTTCTTTTTTGCTGTTACACCTCCCTTTAACCACTCCACCCTTCTCCATGTATTTTCTCTGCATCATCTGCAGTCAGGAACGGTGGGAGATGAGATGCCAACTGCACTCCTAAGCTCTTTTGGGTCAAGAACATCCTTTCCTATGAGCTTGAAAGGCGCCAGGCGCAATAAGGGCTTGGTCTCGACTCCGCGCTGTCTCCTCGATCCCAGCGATAAGGTGGGAGAGGCGTTCAGAAAGACGCTCTGCCCACACACACCCGCATGCCCGAAGCCAGAGGAGGATGTCTGTCTCCATCCCTCCTGTGAACGGGAACTCCCAAACCCACCGAGGGCCGTGATTAGTCCCCCGGCTGATGGGCGAGGGTGTTTTTCGCTCTCTGGGCTTGCTCTCTTTTTCCTGTGCGGCTCTTTGATCTCTTCTCGCGTGGCCCCAGTCTGCGAGGCTGCCCCTATGGAGGAACTCCAGATTACGGGACAGGGTTATGTCATTTTTCCAGCGGACGTGCTGAGCTGGCTTTAAGTTGTAAGGGCATTTTTAGAGCCAGTGCTGCACTTGTTGATCAGACTGAGTGAGAGCCTGCTTTGGTTCCTAAGAAACCCATGATGGGGATGCCCAGTGAAAATCTGGTCCAGCCAGGTAATATCTAGGGCATGTTTAGAAAACATATGCCTTCTCCCCAAACTTTTGATTTTTCCCCATTCAGACACTGAGAGACTCATTCCCAGGTAGCAACAGGCCTCAAAGTGTTTTAAAGTGCCACAAAGGGAGGGCAAGTGGGGAAAAAGCCATCATGCCTTAAATGATGGGGAAAAAGCCATCATGGCCCGGCAAAGCTGTTGAACATGGAAGATTGCGGATGAGACCCTGTGGACTGAGACCTAATTTGTGCATCTTAACCTTATACTGACGTTAATTCACTAAACGATCATCGACCAACTAAAGGAGCTCTCCATAGCAGTCCCATTGTGAATTCTTTTGAGTGTGGAAGGATTCCGGTTGAACTGGGCATCCTGATGGATGAGCTTTGCTGTGAGTATGCACAAGGTCATCTCCGTTTGGAGGATGAGTAGGATGGAGCTTTAGCCTCATCTTGTTCTCTAGAACTGCTGGGGGCACCATATGGCACCATGGTTATGTAAGGTAGGCTTGCCTTGGGCCAAGACATTTTTCCAGAAGCTTCTGAAATTTTAAGACTTCTGAGACAGTCAAGACAATATGGTATTTTAGAGGGCCACCCATGCTCCCTGAGATCTCTGTATCCTCCCGGAGCTTCCCTATTTTTGTCTACCACTGAGGCAAATGTGAGGTACAGTTTGCATGCACTGGCATAACTTAGGTCATGCCATCCGCCACCACTAGTGACGCATAGGACAGAGCAGCAGAAGAGGCATCAGAAGAGGTTTGTACAGAAACACAAGGAAATGTTCACATAAGTAATTCATTACCTGTGATGGAACACCACCACAGCAGTGGACTAACGCCTATGATCCCACGGGAAAAGTTTTAATGGCTACAGATTTTGGCAGATTTCTGTGAGAAATTTTCCATGAAGGAAGGACCGTTCCACACAATTAAAAGCATCACCCTCCTGGCAACAGTCTCTATAACCACTGCTGCTTTCCAGATGAAACCATGCCACCTTTGACTCAAGGTCACTTGATGAAGTGGAGCTCCATAGTGTTGAGCTGCAGCCCAGAGAAAGAGAAAGCTGTTTCCCTGCACCACGTTTCTCTGTTGAAATGATCAAGGCAGCCTGAAGGCTCAAAATACATTTGAAATGACCTCAGTGCTGAGCTGTTTCCCTCCTCGGACCTCATGAGCTCTTAGGCCTGGCTTTGAGAGACAGAAACTGTGTTGTGCTGGCTGCAGACATGTCTGAGGAGTGTGAAACGCACTTTGAGAGACCTAAGCATGGAGGATGTGGTGTAAATTCTGGATTTCAGGAAACAGAACAGACTGGGTCTGATCTAGGCTTCTTGCAGCTTCCTGATGCTGTGTTTTGGAAGTGCTGCAGTAGAAACGATTATGATACAAAACGCAGACCAGTTCCTCAAAGATCTTCTGAAGCATCTGAATATGACTGTGAGAGGGTGCTCTAGTGAGAAACCCTGTTTCACACATACCTTCC
>VWPW01020097.1:0-16887 GCA_013389825.1 Crypturellus undulatus
TCCAACCTGGGGTCCACATCTGGTCCTCGATCCGTCTCCAGGTGAGCAGGAATGCTTTCCTTAGTGCTCCCCGCTAGGAAATAGCGCAGGATTTTCAGCCTATCGCCAATGGGCTCTAATTCCTGGGGGATTTAGAGCCCATCGCCCACAGATGAGAGGGTGAGGTTGCCCTCGTGTGGCTAACAGGAGAAATATAGGCCAAAAGAAGGGGAAGTTGCCTAACTTGGCAAAGGGGCTGATTCCGCCTTGGAGGTACCTTGGATTAACCAATTTCCAGCGTCCTGCAATGCCACCAGGTGAGAGTCCCCTTAACAACGTTCTACTCAAAGAGACCCCCTTTATTGGGTGGTCTCCATGGGCTGCCTGCAGCTCTAGAGACCCACGGGCACTGGTCCGAGCTGCTGGACGCATCTTCTAATACGCCCAGGTAATACCAGAGAGGCATGGATTGAATAAGAGAAGATTTTCTGGGCAATGAATGTCTTTAGTGCTGGTTGCTAGAACGGATTTTTAATTTGGGGTTTGTTTCTTCAGTGTTTTTAAAGTGTTTAAAGTGTTTTTAAAGGCCCAAAGCACTTGGACACTGCCCAATGGATTGCAGCAGCCTTTGCCCATAGAGCTTCGCACTAAATGAGGGTTTTCCCTCGGCGCTCGTGACTGCCCTCTTGCCCGACCTGCCCTTTGAGGGATGGGAGGCAGCAACTGCAATTCCCCCTATGCCACACCAAGCAAACACCGTCTCGGCCATAAATTCTTTGAGGCAAGGCACATATCTCCTGGATTTTACTCGATCACTCGGTAAACAATCATGGTCATTACCATGTTCAAGCCTTATTTGGACCAATTCTTTTCAAACCCTTTCTCCTCTTGCTCAGAAATAGCAAAACTGTGGACGACAAGGGGAATATGCTGGTCCCTAATAGACCTGGCTGCTGTTTTGGTGTCCCCCTAATGAAGCATCAGCCTTAAGGCTCTTTTCTAGGAGAAAAACCTGGGCGTCCTGGTGGACAACAGGTTACCCACAAGGTAGCAGGTGCCCTTGTGGCCAAGAAGGCCAATGGGGTCCTGGGGTGCATTAAGAGGAGCGTCTGCAGCAGGTGGAGGGAGGGGATCCTGCCCCTTTGCTCAGCCCTGGGGAGGCCACATCTGGAGAACTGTGTCCAGTTCTGGGCCCCCCAGGACCAGAGGGATGTGGAGCTGCTGGAGAGAGTCCAGCGCAGGGCCACGAGGATGATCAGGGGCTGGAACATCTGCCCTGTGAGGAGAGGCTGAGGGAGCTGGGCCTGTTCAGCTGGAGAAGAGGAGGCTGAGAGGGACCTGGTCAGTGTCTGTAAGTACCTCAAGGGAGGCAGTGAGGAGGATGGGGCGGCCTCTTTTCAGTGGTGGCCACTGACAGAACTAGAGGAAATGGCCACAAACTGAAACACCAAAAGTTCCCCAGGAACTTAAGGAAAATTTCCTGCCAGGGAGGGTGCCAGAGCCCTGGAACAGGCTGCCCAGAGAGGCTGTGGAGTCTCCTTCTCTGGAGATCTTCAAGACCCGCTTGGACGCAGCCCTGTGCCACGTGCTCTAGGTGACCCTGCGTGTGCAGGGGGTTGGACTAGATGATCCCTGGAGCTCCCTTCCAACCTTAGGAATTCTATGATTCTATGAAATGTTCTATGATCTTGCTAGGGAGTTACCCAATGCAGCAGCCCAATGGAGGAGAAAATCCATCAGCTCCAGGTCCCACCACATCAGGGATGAGCAGGTATTCCCATGCACACACACACACACACAAATTGACCTATTCTCTGTAGTCTGGTCTGGTATTTCCTTGCTATCACCCACCACCATACGTACCCCGACTCAATCCAGCCACACTCAATCCCATGTCTCTGGGCAGACCCTACATGCTGGCACTTCCACCCCCATCCAACAGGCACATGGAGTAAATAGCCTCTTGCTCAAGAAAACAGCTAAAATCATAGAGTTTTAGGACAGACTGAGTTGATCAAGGAAAGAATCTGGATCCAGGTGTGTCCCTGCTGCTACATCTGCCACCAGCAAAGTGCTTTGGGCTATGCCACATCTATATGTATATATATATCTATATGTATCTATATGTATATATATTTGGGGTTATCAGGCAAGTTTGCACCACCCTGCAATTACCTCCCTTATTTACGAAGAAGTATTTAGCTCATTTTTTGACCAAGCCATGGAGGAATTCATGGAGGAATAATATACAGTGAAGTGTCTTCTGGTGGAGCCACACTGCATTCATGCTGTATCATTATAAAACGAAACTTCTCACATCATTATGCCCAATCTCCTAATTTCACTACATATTATTGGGTACCAAATGCTACAACACAGCGAAAATGGGTGATAATAGATAAATGCCAGCCTCGCTGCAGGACCTGAGCTGAACTGCCAGGCCCTTCATCCGGACTCCGGCCTGGAGGAACATTCCCTGTTTTCCAAACAAGCAGTTTTAGGGCATGGATTCAGCCCAAGATCAGCTCACATATACGGCTTTTGGAAGGAAAAAACACAAGGAATGCAGCCTGCTGGGTGTGGCAGACACCGAGGGTTTCAGCAAAATATTATCTGAAAGCCAAGGTCAGGATTATAAACTTCTAAGGAAAAAGTCACATTCAGGCTCTTCTCACTCAGCTGTTGTCATTAGAAACACAGACTAACTGCCAAGCCCCATAAAATATAAAGCTGCAAGATTAATTCTTCGTTGGAGAAGGCACCATCTAAATTGTTTATTGATCAAAAGCAGCTACAGCGTGACTGAATGATAGAAGAACACATGGGCTGAGGATGTCGGGCAGCCTGCGGGGTGGAAAGTTGAATAAAATTAGGGTAGATGGGTCTGCAGCTCCCGGGGAAATAGTGAAAACCTCAGGCAGGCTGTTCTATAGGAGAGTCCCTTATGGGGCAGGTTTGCATGGCATATCTCATACAAAGGCAATCCTCCCACCCAAGGATTGATGATGAAGAAAGTCAACGTCTTCATTGACTTGTCTTGAGCAGTCAATGCGTATAGATGAAGCTACGGAGAAATGTATCATCCAGGAGAAGAGCTGGCCATTGAGAGGTATCTAGAGAAACCATCTGCTCAATTAAAGCAGTTGAATCCCAATTATCTGCAGGTACCTCCTCTGAAGGACTCTTCAAACTGAGCGTTGGCTGCTGTTGGAAGTAGGTGAATGCCGAGTGTTATCAGGATTCATTGTATCCCTTCATCCACTGATGAACAGGGAAGGAGAAAAAATGTTAATCTGATCAAAAAACAGCTAGAAGTGACTGGAAAACAAAAATAAGGTCCCCCTTGGGGACTTTTGGGGTCCCCCAAATTCCTGGGACCCCAAAAGAGGCCCCAGAAAAGATCCAAGGCTATTCCTATCTAGACACTATTCTTTTGTTCTCAGCATTCAAGGCGCCCATGCAAAATATTTAATGTAAATATTTCTTTTCTATGTCATCTGTTTTATAGGCTTTTTTTATTGCTTATAAACCAAACCACGTCATCCCTGGTACTTTCACCGACCTTTGTATTAGTTAAAATGTGACTCGAAGGACGGTCACACCTTTGTGTGCTCAGGGTTTTCTGCGTGCTCGTTCCAGGGCCACTCGTTTGGGTGATGGGCAGGAGCGAGAGCCCAGGGCAAACCAGGACCATTGCAGCGATTGACCATTGCGTTGCCTTTTGCCCAACATCAGCTCTTGACTTTGACATTTCTTGCCCTTGTCAAAACTCTCTTTTTGATATTTTGCAAAAAGAGAGATGGAAAAAGAAGCAGATGAGGATAGGAAAAAATATTTGAAGAGAAGATACAGAGGAGTGAGCCTGGGGAGACAAATGATGAGCTCAGAGTGTGGGTAGATGAGAAGACTGATAGACCATGGGGAGAAAAGTTGATTTTCAGACCATGGGGAGAAAAGAAAACTCGGAGAAAACTATAGGAAAATATAACTAGGAGAGCTCTCGAACATAGGAGAGCTATGTGAGTGTTAAAGGAAATCCGTGTTGTCGAAAGATAATTCAGTCAATACTCTAATACTCATCCTCACTTGTAAACTGTTCCAATATTTAATTACCCACCCTAAAAAGAAATTGCACCTAAAAGTCTGAATTTATCTGTGGCCCTTGACATCAAATCCTCCTTTTTATCACTTATCTTCTCTCCGCAAATATCTGTCTGCGTAATGAAGTCATCTCTTAATCTTGTCTTTGATAAGGTAGGTTTTGCTTATTAAACACAAACCATGGCTTGTTTCCCCATCTCCAGGATCGTTCCAGCAGGGATAGATTTGAGAAGGACAGAAATCCATACAGAAAATGGTGTTATCTGGCCAAGACCGTGTGGACCTTGGGGATGGTTGGTGAGGATGTGTCCTGTTGCCTCCTACTCTTCCTCAATTCTTTTTTGCTGTGAGTAAAGAGTAAGAAGGGGGACCCCAAAGCATTTAGCTAGAGAACTTGCTCTGATCCATCTCCAGAAGGGGCGTCATGGGACAATATACCCAACAGCAAGAGAAACAACCTCCTAGAACTTGCTATTGTAGGAAAGTGTCTCCAAGCAGACTAACACGATGGACTGGCAACATTGACTTGGGGTAACTGAAGGGATTTGCAGTGCTGAGGGAGCAGGTCGGTGTCATTACTGGGTCTCTCTCCATCCCCTTTGGAAGGTCACGTCAAGCAGGAAGGGTTTCAGAGCTGAAGATATTCAGGAGTTAGTGAAGTGAATACTGACCTGCGTGATGGGCTCAAATACATACTCAGCGAGCTAGGAGGAGGACTGATGCACTGGGTGGTTGTGCCACCATGCAGAGGGACCGTCGCAGAGGGACAACCTAAAGAAATGGGCAAAGAGGCATCTCCGGGCATTCAACAAAGTCCTGCACCGAGGAGGAATAACCTTGCGCAACAGAGAAAGACGGAGAGGTCCTGATGGACACCAGGGTGGAGGTAGGTCAGCAGTGACCCTCATTGTGGTGGCCCATTGGTGGCAAAGCGGTTTCCTTAGGAAGAGCATTGCGAGCAGGTCAAGGGCGCTGGCAGTCCTGTGCTCGATACAACGGAGCATCTGCCGCCATAGTTTAACCTTAAACCTCTCTGTCATATTGTTTGTTTGGGACCTATATTTCCTTTTTTTTCTTTACTATGGAGACACTGTCATTGCTATTCCCACTTCAACATAACACCTCTCTCCCATATTGTTTGTTTGGGACATGGTCCTACATATTTTAATTATTTTACACCCAGAATTGTCCCAAGCCCTTGTTGCTATCAATGGGAACAGGAGACTTTCAGGAACCAGCAAGAGGAAAGCAGAAAACCTTTTTTCTTTTTTTCCTATATTTCCTTTTTTTTTCTTTACTATGGAGTTGGCATCATTGCTATTCCCACTTCAACATAACCCTAAAAATAAAGCCGAGTTGCATGTATGCTCATGGACAAGGTCTCCAGATGCTGCTTAATGTGGATGCTGTTTTGTTATTGCTCCTAGAAAACACCCTATAAATTGGAGCGAGTTCACTTTGACTGGACTTGTGTGTGAAACTGAGGAAGGATGAGCGGGGAAATCCAGAGTTTGCTCATTTCCTAAAATTTTCGGAGTATCCAATGGAGATGTGTTGGGCTCACTGATATCTCTCTGTTGCTAATGCTATGTGAGGATGCATATAAAAATAATATAATACGTGTAATGAGGAATGAGGAGAAAGAATTTTTGTGAATAGCAATTGCATCAATACTAATGCAATTAGTATCCTACAAATGCAACCCGTGGCAGGCTGGGCATTCTGGCTGGTAAATGTGTTTACCTCCGAGGTCTGCTTCGTTTCTCCTCTCGAGGTGTTCTTTGAACTTGCTCTTCTGATTTAAGGGTTATTGATTTGGTGACACGGGCAATAAAGTGTGATTAACATCTAAATTGTGGGCCCTTCTGATTCACCGGCTTTCCTCATAATATTGATGAAATCCTGCAAACTCTTCTCTGGAAGAGCTCCCAAATGGGGACACTTACTGCTCCTCGATGAGTTCATCGCTGCAGATGGGACCCCAGCGATGCAGCGGGCAGATAGCACGGAGCAGCACTGAAATAACATATAGATCCTTTAAAGGATCCGTTCACAGCTCTCCCACGTGATTATTTGTTATGTGATGCCCTTTGCCTTCTCGATGGGTGCACTGCTGCAGTGCAGAAACGTGATATTTCACTATCTAGAGCCCTGGGCCAAGAGATGGTTGGGTGCAAGACCCATAAGCTGAGGAGTGAAAGAGATGGGTCACGGGCCCACGTCTCTGTTGTCGTTCGTGGTTAATCGTTAAGCGAATGGAGATGCCACCGTTCTCGCACCCAGAGGCAGCTCTGCTGCATTGCAATGCACAGATACATCCTGAGTATTCACTTCCTAAGGTGCCTGAAGTGGTTAAATGGTCCCATAAGGACAACGTTGGTCCCCAAGATGGGTCCAAAAAGAGGAGCGTGAAGACGGGAGCAGGTCCCTGTTGCCTCGGCAGGATCCACGGGATGCTACAAAGTGCGTGGGGACAACCCCAAGCTGCTGCTATCAGACCCAGACTTTGAAATCCATCCTTAATCTCCAAGCATAACTTTTTGCCCTTGAAGCAAAAGCTTGCGTAACACTCGACATGCCATGACAACCATATTGTATCGATGCAATAAAGGCAAAATTACTTATTATATTTCAAAATACTTCCACTGAAAGTGGGTTATCATATTCCTTCACCTCTCACACAGTCCCATGATTGAGGAGCTGCTTCATAGTTTTGTACCTTGAGTTTTTCTTTAAGGAATATTTGGAAAAGTCACTGATTGAGAAAAGGAACTGAGGAAGGTCCCCAGCTCCCGGAGTGACGGATATTTAAGCTGAGACAATTTATATGTGTTTAGTGCCTGATTCTCAAGGTTGAGTACAAGCAAAATCCTACAATCATTAACTTACCTATGGCTGCATCCTTCCAAGATCACCTCTCTTTCTCCTAAGGGCTCAGAGGAGACGATGTAAGACATCGCAAGAAAATCTATTTATTTTGCCCAAGTTTCCATGCTGCCCTGGCCTGCAGCAATGGGCAATGTTATATTCCACTCTTTTATTATTCCCTGAGTAAATTATTGCAGATTTGTTGCCCTGTACAGCACATAGCGTTCACGGCACAAAATTCCTGCATCAGGCGATTGTGAGTAAAATAGAGCATCAAACAGGAGCATGGCGAGTCCAAAGTATTTTGCACACTGATTTGTTGTTCTGCTCCCTTCTGAATTTACACAAGAAGAAGTATTTTTATGGCTGCTTAACTGCTGCCTGCTCTTTACAAGAGCTCTTTTTATATGTTTGTCTAACAGTAAATTTTGCAACTTCGCTTGCATCTTACTGGAAATATGCTAACAGCGTAGAAGGAAAGAACCTGGATACAGAACCAACAACTTTCAGGAATTAGCCCCTCTCTTCCGACACTAATTGCAAACCACCACAATACTTGACCTCAGCTATATCTGCTTGGTCATATCTGTTTATCTTGGAGATAGGAAGCTCCTCACAGCTTCTCTCCCATGAATGAAGGGCACTATCTAAAAGGCGAGGTAGTGTCTGCCACGACAACATAAACCATTATTTTTATCTCCAGAAGAAGCAGCCTTGTTTAGTCTCTATTTTGAACAAACTCTGTCAATCAGCAATGATGGCAATTTGCATTGCAGCTCGATAACTTTTTATGGTGTTGTAAATAGGAGGCAGGAAATGAAAGGAATGGTCGGCCCATAAACGAGAGCAGGTGGCAGCTCGGGCTCCTCCTAAGAGCACGGCCCATGTTAAAGTTATTTATCATCACGCCTCTTAGGAAAACAGTGGCTATCTCCCAGGAAAAAAATAAATAAAACATAATAAATAAATAAAAGATGTGCTTAGAAAGAAGTTTCTGGCCTCTGTTAATCTTGGGGACCTAACACTTGCCTGAGGACATCTCTAGTGTTGTCAATGGTGAGAGGGAATACTTTGCAGAGTATGAATTATTATATTGTTATAATAATAATAAATATTATATTATAAATATATAATTAAAATTATAATCATATTTATTATATGATATTATAAAAATATATAATATTATAAGTGATATAATTGTCTTATTATGATCCATACAAGGACCATAAATTGAAAAACCAAATTGTTTTAACTTCAGGCCACCACTACCAAGATCATATTTTCCCTAGTGAACACCCAGAAGTGAAAGATTTCACAGAGGAGAAAAGGAAGCAGGCAAAATTTCACAACCATTTTCATCACTAGCTTTTATTTCACGTACAGTAGCATATAAACACGGGCAGGCTCCTCCTTCACCTCCTTGCCACCAATAAATAAAATCAACCCGCGGTGTTTCCACCGCAGAGTGATGCCATCACAGCAGCTTAGTCCTCCTTCCTCCTAAGCAGAACCTCCTGAACATGAATATCTAGGGGTAGGAGCTCCCTACGACGGTGCGGAAAGGGCTCCTGTGCTCCTCTACACCCAGGCAATAGATCGGCAACAAACTGCGAGTTCGAGTAACAGATGGAGAGATTTGTGGCTCTGTGAAAGCGCTGCCGAACGCTCGTAGCTTGTCCCCGGGTTCAACGCTGTGGCTGCGGTGCAAACGCCACGAGCAGACACGGACGGAGATGAGCCAAGCCCAGTGCCATGAGCGCGGGGAGGGACAATTCACAGGCACACGGAGTTACTAGAAAGGCTACAGGAGACTTAAGAAATGAAAATAAACCGTGGAGCCCAAAAGGCTGAGCCTAGGGGATCTTCACTCCAGTCAAGTGTCCCTCAACTCACGTAGACACGCGGCTCCGGCCGAGCTGCAGCAGGACAGCGCTCACTTGACAAGGGACCTCTTGAAGGAGGTGGCACTGCGCTGCTGGTGGTACCATCTGGACGGTAACAGGTTACCCCTGGGGTGTCTAAATGAGCTAACAGCAGCCTTGGACTGAAGTGGAGATGGAGCCTGACTATGGATTTGGGAGGGTATGGGATGTTGGGAGACAAAGGCACGAGCTTCATGGCTTGGAGCGTCTCCTTGGAGCATCTCTTGTCCTTCATAAGCAGCCGGCGCAGGCCGCGTTGGCGCAGATTTCGCACAGGTCCATCTCTTGGACAGCCATGTCTGTTGGGGATAAAAGAGTGAGATTCGGTGAAATTGCAGGATGAATATCTATGGGTAGAAGTGAACCTCCCTATGATGGTGTGCAAAGGGCTCCTAGCGCCTGTGCTCCTCTACATCCGTGCAGGATATTGGCAACAAACTGCGAGTTCAGTAACAAACTGAGAGATTTCTGGTTCTGTGAAAGTAATTTGGAGACCCATTCCCAGTAGAGCCTTGTGAATATCAATATTCATTCCAGTTCTGGCTGGTATAAGGGAAATCAATTCTTGCAAAAATCTTGCTTAAAGCACGAAATCCCACCCAGATTCATTGGGAAAGCAATGCAGAGGCAAGAGAACAACGGGACTTAAAGCAATTACTTTTTTTTTTTGCTGCTATTTCAACATTTAAGGTCAGAAAATGCGATAAAAGAAGTGGGGCCGTGGCAGCCCCAGCTACGTACTCAGCCTCTCAAACACCACGGGGGCATCTTTTCTTTCACACACGCTCTGGAACTCTTCAGGGAGATCTTTTTCTTCACAGGGCAGCCAGATACTCTTCATGCGGGGGTTAATGTCTCTGCTCCTGCCCATGATCTCCTTCAGCTTCTTCACGGAATCCAGGGAGAATTTCATGTCTCCATCCTACGTAGACAGGAGAAGAAGACAAAATAGGCACCGGGACGTCAGTCCATCCCTTCCATCAGATGCCCCCTGAACCACAGCTCCAAAGAGCTGCGGAAAAGAGGGTGAGGATGAGACAAAACATGAGAAAAATAAATGATCAGTTGAACAGAAGTGAGTGGGGATTAACTTTGTCCATTCTTTCTTCCCACCTACCAATAGACCATTTGCACGACAGACTCAAAAATGAACACGAGGAGCTATTCCTTCACCTCCCTTGCTGTTAAACCTACAATTCCTTGCCCCAAGGTACCGCAGCAAGTTGCCATGAGCTTAAGGAATGTCCATGCAATTAATAAAGCCCAGATGATCAGAAGCTACTAAACATGATGCTTCCAACAAATCCCACCTGCTCATGCAAAGAAATAAATTGGAGACTCCTTAGAGCATCAGATTGCATTTTGCCTGAAAACACCACTTAATCATCTCGTTAACCTGACACTGGATTGCAAGAGAGTGTTATTCTTGTGTTAGAGTGTTCAAAATAAGAACAATCATAATAACAAACTGTGGACATGTGTTTCCCTATCAAGAATCAAACCCTCTTCTACTTCCGATCAGATTATGGTTTTTACTCAGATTAATTTATCAGTCACGGTTGCCTATGAGAAACTTAACAGTTCTTGCAGAAATGCAATTCTAGATTCATTTATGGTCGTAGACCATAAAAACATAAGACAGAGACAAAAATTTAAAACAAAAACAGAAAGGGATGACATGGACTTAATTTCTTCATTCATCCATAGGATTTCTCCTACCTAATATCACTGCCTGGCATGAATAAGCCCTATGTCATGTCTGCTCCTGGTGACAAGGAGACCTGTCATTTGAAGTGAGAATGATGTTTTAGAGAGAGCTCAGTCTGGGCAGCATCTTCCCTCCAAGCTGAACGTGCTGCTGAATCACTGGATTTTATCACAGCAAAAGCACAAACCAGAACAACCCCTCTCCGTTATCCCTCCGTTTATAGATCACAATTAGCGAAGCATCTTCCACTGCGTGTGCTCAGGATTCGTGCCAGAATCCGTGGCCAGATGCTGCTTTTAAAATCACATTACAAAGTCAATCGAGTTCCACGTGTGCCTGGTAGAGCATTGAGTTAAATGGATGATGAATGACAACTTTTAGCTTTTTCCTCCTTCTCCCATAGCTCACCTACCCATTAAAATCCCTTCGGAGCTTCAACCAAAGCAATAAGGGCAGAACATCACGTATGGAGCCAGAGCAAGGCGCAGCTCCGCTCTCCTCGCTTACTTCAAGATTCCCCTTCCAGTCTTTGCGTAAACTCAGGACTTTGCTCCACGCGCAAGACCAGAAGAGCACAAAAACTCACCTGAACGTAGACGGCGCGGGAGCTGTGCGCCAGGGAGAGCAGCACGAGGACGGTGACACAAAGCAGGCCCTTCATAGTCACGGCCTCTCCGAATCCCAACAGCTTTTCTCCCGTTTTGGTCTTAACCGCCCTTTTTGGGAGTCTCTTGGATTCCTTCTCGCAGGCGGAGCTCTGCGTTCGCAGCACAAGGAGCAGTTTTATAAAGCCTTCGCCCAGCCCAGGCTGGTAATCCATTAATCCCAACTCTTTATGGCCATGCCATAACGGCAGCGCGGAGCGCCCGTTATCTCCTCCTTGGCAGGGGAGGCCAGTCACACCCGGGCACATCCTGGTGTTTATGAGTCTCTCGAGTTTGAGAAAGCGGCCGTGACACAGAGACGCGAAGCAGCGGCCGCGGCGTCACCACCGCTAACAAACCCTGCGATAAGCGGCCAGGGACGGACCGCGCTCGAGCCCAGAGCCTCACGCAGCTCACACAAAATCACACAAAATCAATATCATATTTTATTTTTACTTTATTGTATTTTTTTTAATTATTAGATGCAGGGGAGGTGATGGCCTCCCTAGCCACCGCAGTGACCCAGCTGGGACAATCAATGACAGTGCTGACCCTTCTTCCCCTGAGGAGGAGGAGGAAGGAGCAGACCCGCAGCAGCAAAACCAGCCCCGCGGTGCCATCCCCTCCCCACATTAAATGTCGTTTGGAAGGGGGGTTGCAGGAGGTTCGGAAAATGTGAGAAATAAAAGGAAACAAATAAAATAAAATACAGCCTGAGGGAAGGAAGGAGGAAAGTCCCTNGTTAAATGTTGTTTGGAAGGGGGGTTGCAGGAGGTTGGGAAAATGCGAGAAATAAGAGGAAACAAATAAAATAAAATACAGCCCTGAGGGAAGGAAGGAGGAAAGTCCCTCAGCTGCCTGCACCCCTTACAGCTCAGGGGCAAGGGCAAGGCCGTAAGCGCAGCTGACAACGCTCCTGCTAACCCACAAGACAGGTCCGCCAGAAAGCCCCAAACACTCAATTCAGGGTGAGAGGAGCAAGACTTTATTTTGAAAATGGAGTCAATCTCGAATCAAAATCATTCCGATCAAGGGAAGAGACAAAGAGAGCAGCAGCACTGCAAACCGGTCCCGGAAAAGCTACAGCAGCATCACTGCGTTTCCAAATCCTTTGGCAAGGGATTCTCTTTGAATATCTGGTTCGTTTACAAGCCTATTAGTTGCCCCAAAACTTAAAAAAAAATAAAATAAAGTTGCAGTTTTCTGGCACCTATCAGTCCTCAAACAGTTACAGCAAGGAATCCAAGTGCTGTTGGCTCTGCGTGGTGCCAGCGATAGGAAAAAAAAAGGCTCTTCCTCCCATAGGGAGCTCAGTCGGATTTCTCCTTCTCCTTCATGTGCAAGAAGACGATGCTGAACATGAAGAGACCCACCATCATGGAGAAGGCCCCGGCGTAGTAGGGATACGCCGAGGGGATAAAACGTTCGTACTGCGTGTGCTGGAGAGGTCGTACAGACACCTACGGAGAAGAGAACAGCTGCTCAGCTTTGGGGTACCCAGGGACACATCAAGGAAAGTCAGAAGTGCTCCAATTCCTTGCACGTTCAAGCACGCTGCACCCCGACTGTAACTTTAACAGATATCCCTTTTATCCCTATAATGGTATTGCCTTCTTGCATGATAAATTGCCCCTGTGCTTACCTGGGTAGAGGAGTACAGGTGAGTATAACCCAGTCGGTTATAATCTACTTTGAACTGAAACACCCCGTAGACATCTGGCAGCTTGAACTGCACGCTGTATTTTCCTCCTAAGAAACAGAAAGCAACAGAATGTTTAACCAACTCCAAAAGAGTAGAGGAGGCACCAAAAACAGACTGTGGAAGTCTTCTCTTCGCAACCAATCTTCCTCCTTACGAACACTGCCATGCCAAGAGGCAAGAACATGGAAAATCAAGGCTGGCGAGGCGACAGAAACCAACCATTTCTCTTCAAGAAGGTCCGGACAAAGGGATCAATGCGGACGAACTCCAGCTGAATATCGTCTCCATCGAAGGGGACCCACTTCCCATCAGAGAGTTTTTCGATGACAATGCTGTACTCCTGGAACAAAACCAGTGCACTGAACATTACTTAAGACCTAAAAAACAGACATTCAAGGCAAACAACATCAGACTCCGATGCTAGAGAAGGGAGAAATTTCAAGGCGATGAGAGAATTCTCCCAAATTTCTTTTTTCCAAAGCAGATTAGGCAGATGTGCCATCTTAGAAACACAACTGGACAATCAATGATCAAATCAGCCAAAAAGGGGGGCCAAAAAGTAGGTAAATACAAATACTACAGAGACCTGAAATAGCTCTAGCTATACTTTTCAGATCCCTAGGCAGTTGAAATCTGAAAATATCCTCTCTGGTGCAAGAGGTTTCATAGTTATAACCTTTAAAGGCAATGTTTTTTTCCAGCTTGCCAAATGATACATTTTGATCTTACTTTGGAAGCAGTCTGAAATCTCTGCATTGAAAGACAGACCAAGTAAAAGCTTCAGAATACACTATGCACTAGGCTCAAGTTTTTCTGCACCACGTTTACAGGAGAAAAAAATAAAAAACCCCTCTGAACATCAGTAACGTCTACCAGAGAGATCACAGGCTTCTCCAGACCAGCCACTTAATGCGTGAGTGGCCTCTCTCAGCACTAGCTCCTGGAGACACATCTGACAGACTCCCAAAGTTTTAACTGGAGAAGGAAAGAAAATGTGTTTCCTGCTGCCCAAAGAACATGACGTGTCCCAGTCGTGTCCCCCGCAGCCTTACCACGAGGTCGGTGACAGTGTAGGCGTTCGGAGGGGCACGCTCTCCCACGCGGTGGTGCGACACGGCTCCGACGCGCAGCACTCCCTCCTCCTTGAACACCCAGCGAGACAAGGCGACGGCCAGCTCATAATTACCAGTCTGGGAATATCTGCACGTGAAGAAAGGTTGAGAAAGTACAGCAGCCACTCTAGAAAACTACAGCACATGCCCAAAACCATTAAATGGATCTGCCCAGCACAGCGCCAGACTAGGTCTGAAAAGGAAACTACTTTTCAAAGCGCTCCCTCCTACAAGGGAAAGGAGCTTGCTCCTCAAGCAGCAGCTTAAGTCTGCTGCACAGTCACTAGATATAGGGAAACATATTTTTAAAAGAAATCCAACACTTAAGTTACTCCTTGCTTATTAATGGGACATGTGTGCTGAAAAGGGGATGAGATATGGAATATTGTGCATATGATTTGCAAAACCTTTGGATGTTCTGGATCTAAAAAGATCCTGATGTTATGGACAGAAAAAGCTACCTCGGGCAAACACACACCTTGTGCTGGTTACCTAACTTGCAGATGCACCAATGTCAAAAGAATACAAGTCTTTCCTTTCCTTAGGAAAGTTTCCTACAGCACAAATATTTGTTGCCTGTTTTCCACAATTTTCTTGACATTGCTCAAGTTCCCCAGACATTGCTCAGCCAGGAAGTTATCCTACCTCTTAGAGCCAGGAGTGGCTTTCTGCACAGCAGAATTGAAGAAAGCATCGCTAAAGAAATCCAAGGAGCCACTAAAAACAACGCGGGCATTGTTCCTTGCTTGGAGTCCAGCAATGAGAAGGGTGTTCTTCCCGACAGCATGGGGATACTTAAGAGAGATTTAGAAAGAGAGATTTAAAAATAGCATTTAGCCAATTCAAAGATGATTAAATAACCAGTAACAGGATTGGCAACCTTTTTCCTTTAGTCTTTATCCTACACTGGCATTTCTTCCAAAGCATTGTTGATGTTGTGCATTTTCCAAACAACAAAGAAACAGAAGGGAAGAAAGACTCCCAGGGCAGTGGCAAAAGCAGACAAGAGTCTGACACGTTCCAAGTCAGGAGAGGAACCACCTGAGAATTTCTGCACGTTGCTGAAACTGAAGGAGCTGAGTGTGGCTCCAAAGACAAGAAAAAGCACCTGAATGTACCTGAGTAATAGGCTTATCCGGGAAGAAGGAATAAGAGGTTGAAGAGCCGGTCAGGATATCGAGCACCAGGGGGTTGTCAGGATCAGCCACCATCCTTACCGGGAAAGAGAGGCACAGTGACCAGCAGGTTCAATGTCAAGTTAAAACAAATCCCACTTCTTGCAGCAGGTCTCAAAATTTAAGAGTCATGACTGGCTTCCCTACACCCTTAGTTACAGAAATACCAGTATTTTTCAGATGTTTCCCCAACAACAGCTCAGACATCCTCCCTTCCAGGCCTGCTCTGCAGTCGCTTACCCAACTCCTCGGAAAAGGATGGGATTCAGTGCAGTTTTCCCCACGATAGTGGGAGCTTTGAGTAGATTTTCAGCATCTGCGACTATAAGCGTGTGCTGGAAGGAAACAAGGGAGTTTTGAGTAAATGCAACTGTCCGGCTTGCCAACACCACAGCACAGGTTTTATATAGCCACTTTATGTAACTTTTATACTTTAGAATGGTGAATAGCTTCTTTTTAAGAGAAAATTAATTTCTTCTTTAAAGATGACTGAAATTGAACAGCTTTTGGTAAAGAACACCTTTTGTTTAATTGTAGCTATGGTCAGATTAAACATGCTGATACATAAAGAAGCATAAAAAACTTGATAAGGAAAATACTGTTGCTCATTAATTACCATCATCTACAGCAGTTTGACCAGTTACTTGCCCATATTCAGTCACTTTCATCTTTAAAGTAGCATAGATCCACTATATTGTATAAATACCTTTATTTAAATGAAAATTAGTAGAAGTTAATCTACCAGAAATAAAATTGGGCAGGTAAAATCCCCCTCTCCCCTTCTGCAGTGGTTCAAAACCATTACTATGCTCATAGGCACTGCTTGAGACAGGATAACAATCTGAAAAGATGTAGGGCAGCAGGAAGATCAAAAGCGGGAAATTTAGAAATACATATTTGAGGCTAGAGATCCCAAATACGTCAGCTTATGCTATACTGCCCACAGTCCTGACCGCAGCGTGGTTGAACACTGTTAAATGAGAGTGATACTACTTGAGACCTCCTTTGGAGCAAGCCAGGAGAGCAGAAAATGGAAGGAAGAGGAGCACAATGACAGAAGCTCCATCTCCAAACCCCACACCTGACTGCAAGCCACTTCTCGCTAACAAAAATAGAAGCTGCCTCACAAAAGCCATTCTTTCCCTCCCAGTATTGGGCACAGCCAGAATATTCAAGGACTTTCACCTGGCCTGGGTCCGATATATCGTAGTTATGGTGGTCGATGACTGCTGTCTTCTCCTCATCAAACTCTATCCCACACTCGCTGCCCAGTTCTCGCAGGGGGTCCCCTGGAAGGACAAAACGGATCCTCGGTTAAGTTGCATGCTCAGAGGGACATGGTATCAACCTAAACTTCAACAGGAAAACAGTACAGCTTGGAGGCACGTGCTCGGCACCCTGTTAGTGAAACCACTCGCATTCGCGCCCATCTCATCTCAATCCCCACCTAAAACGTAGCTAAGGCAAATTGGTTTTCTTACTCGAACTGTATCACTGATTCCCTGCCAAGGCATTTCAGTACAACCTTGACATTCACAACAAGAAGCCGAGAACACAGAGTACCATCCAATTAACGTTCCCTCCCACAAAAAGTAGAGCTTTAAAGGTGGTGAAGACACTGAAAATGTTCTCTTTTCCTCTCCAGACACGGATTCCCTAGCGAGCATCTACAAAAC
>VWPW01020103.1:0-24266 GCA_013389825.1 Crypturellus undulatus
TTTCAGAAGATGCTTCATGCTTCTATATCACCTTTTGCTTCCCAGGGCTTGTTCTTGGTCAGTCAAGATGAGGAATAAATATTTAAATTAACTTCTATTTCTGCCCTTTTTTTCCCCAAAACTGTTTTCAACTCCAAATAGCTCATTTTTTGGTGAATTTAATCTGTTTGCCATTGGACTTCTGGGTTGGGGTGAGGTTTTGGATGTGCCTCTCCTGATGGTTGCCTTTTTCAGATTCATCCATCAGCACAGTCAAACCTCCCACTCCCCGTTCCAGTTGGAGGGAAGGCCATTCCTGCCATTCCTGTCATTCAAAAATGCTTGCACCACACACAAAAGTGCTCGTCTGCATTTTCCCTTCCGTAAATAGTGCTGCATTTTTCATGAGTTTCTCCCTGTGTAACATATTACACAGCCAAATGTTTTAATTTTCTGTCTTTTCAGGTTCTAAAGTAAGCTTTTGCTGACTTTCAGTTGATGATGGCTGATGGGGATAGTTTTCAAAATATGCATGGCCCTCACCAACTGCAGATTGCCTTTTATTCGATGCATGCTGAGTGTGCTGGCCATTTTCTCTTATTTATCCCGGGGAAGCTTGTTTAAATGTCCCTCACATCCTGTAATTGAATCTACTCTAGGAATTCAAGCTTATAACATCTTTCTCTGGGCTTCCTGGGGGTGGTAATTTGCGTTAATGATGAACTTTGCAGTATGAAACGTTGTGTGAGAGATGGTCCAAGGAGTAGGATGCGAAATACATTGATATGTTCCATCTTATCTCGAGAAATAAAAGATGGTATCATGGATCAGGATGATAGCTGTCAGCTTCAGGCTGAAATACTCAGCCTATTGGCTCGGCAATTTAAGCAGTAGCATAGGGCAAAGCCTCTGCCCGTTGCTTGCTCTGAAGTGAAAAACTGATATGAAGGAAAAAATGTCTTTTAATCTTTAGGTGCTAAAACAGACCAGAAATCTCAGGGTGAGGTTTTTTTTGGGAGGGATTTAAAAACTGAATCAGACTTGATCCTATTTTAATGAAAAAAAAAGGTGAAAGCATTCTTGAAAATATAGACTAATTTAAGTTGTCGGGTCAATTTTCCATCCGACTTTACGCAGCAGACTTTAATAGAACACATTGTGTTACATGGATGTCAACAAAGCCGTACTAGTTTATGCTCTAAAAGAATCCAGCCTTACACCTCTTCCGAATATTTCATTATAAACATTGTAATATAGAGAGATATAGCCCCAAGGCCCATTTAGCCCTAACTTTTTGCCCTAAAGATATGACGCCAGAGGAGAGCAGCTTGTCATCTGAAGCTGGTGTGAGCACACAGGGCTGGGAAGTAACTAAAGGAAGTAGCAAAGTGTACTGTTTTATTATTTTTATGGTGATAATGGTCATTTTAATGTTTCAAAGTGAGGGAGAGATAAATATGTTCGTGGATATATGATGCCAGAATGGATCTGGCCTGGTAGGCTACTGTAGCTTCACCAGGGAAAAGGTTTCTGGCATATACAAAAAACTCTCTTATAAAACTGGAAGAAAGCCCTGATAAAATTATCTCCTGGGAAAGCTGAGGAGGGCCATGATGAAAGTGGAAAGAGAGGATGGGAAAGAGAGAGAAAAAAAGTTGTGGAAGGTGCTGAATGTGAATTCAAAATGCTTTGATGTGAGGAGAACTGGCCAAAAGTGGAAGGATCTGAGGGGAGCCGGGAAAGGAGATGACTCTGGATGAATGGACTGGAGGGGATGAGGGCTTCAGTGAGATGAGGCGCGGAATGACCCGGGCTTGGCTGGAAGGCTTCAGCATGGTAAAGTGGGCAGGTAGATTTAATGGCAGCTTTGGCACCTGGGAGAAGAGGGAGAAAGAGCTAAAAATGCCCCTAAGAATGTGAGTCTGTGAGAGGGACATTGCCAGCGGCGATGGGAGGAGGAAGGGGAAATGGTGTTAACCTCGCTGCCCCGAAGGCCGGCGGCTCCAGGACCCAAATGCATGAAGGGACAGGGGAGCGAGCGCCGCCTGCCCTGCCAGCCCCGCCGGCTCCCATGTGTCTGGGACCCGGCTTTTCCTTCCTGGAGGGAACAACTTGCACCTCCGGCCTAATCCTGGTTTTAAAGCTGTAAATATTCCATTTGAGATTTGGTTTGTGGAGGGGTCTTTGGGAGATCCGTGTGGGAAGACCGCTCTCCCAAGCTCTTTGCTCCCCTTCTGGCCTGACCCACAGTTTTAGTCTTCTGGGGACACACAAACCCCATGTTTTCCTTTGCTCTTTTGAAGAGTTTTGTGTATCTTTCTAGGTCACAGAATTTCGGAGGGCAGCTGTGAAGAGAAGACTGCAGTTGGCCTAATGTGACCTAAAACCTCGTGTGCCTTTTTGGTCCAACCAAGCGGATCTCCAGTTTTTCAGGATGTGTCACTGTTGTCAGGCTGGGCCTTGTAAACTGGAAGGTAGGATGTTCACAGTTCCTTCTGAAAACCTTGGCCAGATGGCTTCATAAATGCAAGGAAATAAAATGATAAATGTCAGTATGGTGAAAATGTGGCTGTCCAGGAGTATTAAAAGGCTGGCATTTCCCAGGGAGTCTCTCTCACTCCTTTTTTTCTTTGCTTATAATGCCCAATTTTTGTTCATGAGGCACTTTGAAATATGCAGACATTGAAAGATCCTGGGTTAAATTCATCCCTTCCACAACTTCAATAGACTTGCACCAACACTTGTCTCATCTTTTGTGGCTGATTAATTTATGTTCATTTTTCTTCTGTGGTGCCAATGAAAGAATTTAATAGACCCCTATTGTTCCCTGCAGATACCCCCGCTCTGCAGAGAAGCGTCCAGCTCTTGTGCGAGTTGGCATTGTTGTTCTTTCTCTCTTTGCTTTCCTGCATGCAACAGAAAGAGATTACGCTAGGGGAGCTAACTGTGTGTTTGGCTCTCCAGGGAATTCCATACACGCCTGCAATTAACCTGCATTTAACTGGCCATTGGATGTTGCTATTCCTCCACAATAAACACAGATGGTAGGCAGTTTTGACTGAGGATTTGTATGCTGCAGGTTGGCACAGCTCAAGTCAAAATAAATACAGTTTCCAGACGGCACAGATCTTTGCGTCTCCTTTTTTTTTGCTTTCTGATAGAGGAGAGTAAAATCTGAATAGTATCCAAAAAAAAAAAAGAACTTTTCATTTGGCCCTCAGCATAAGTATTTCACCTGAGAGCTGAAGTTGACTTCAGATCTCTGCTCCATCAGTCTGTCAGAGAGAGAGTAAAAGGGAAAAAATGTTAATCGGAATTTAGGAGGGAAAGTAATGAATTGGTCAGGAAAGCACATTTTGAATTATACTTAATATAAAATGCTTCATTTTACTAGTGCTTGGAATGTCACCTGGCTTTATTCCAGCCATGAGCTGCTCAAGTTTAAAATAAGATCTAGGAGGTTTGTGGACTAAAATACATCTCTATGTGTTTCTCATTCTAGAAAGAGGAGTGAATGTCTTCCAATCAAAAGCTGAAATAGCTTTTTTTTTTTTTTTTCTTGTATGAGGAGTGAAGGTTGTGGCGTGGTGTGAGCACCTCATTAGCTATTAATTATTTTCCTCGTTCACAAAAACGAGGGGTTTCTTCATATACCAAAAACATACTGTGAGAAAAACTGAGCTCTAAGAAGATTATAAAAAATAAAATAGGAAAAAAAAAACCCCTACGTTTGTTAAGTTTAAAGAATTTGAGCTAAGGATATAAAAAATCTGCCACCAGGGTCAAACTGGATGCCATGTGTATTTTTTTTTTCATTAAAGGAGTGCAGATTTTGAGCCCGAGCTATTATTTCCGGTGACTTGAGGCCCTCCGGGGGCAGCAGTGAAATGGAAAAGAGCACGGCAGCCTGCTCTTGGAACTGATGCTCACTGAATCTGAAAGGTCATGTCATGTTTTCTGGCAATTGACTCAATGGGTTTGGATTCTACAACATAAGGTCGGGCCGTTTTCACTCAGCACATGTTTACTGGGGAATGTGCCTTCCAGTTGTTTTCACATTGACCTTATTACCCTGCCACACTGATGAGCCTGGCACAAAAACTACTTTTTGTATTGCTGCGTGTACCACACTCCTTCTCCCACGCACCCCCCTAACGCTGCTACTTTGGGCTGCAGATGGAGGGTTTAGTGGATGCTTTTCCCTCGCTCCTAGCCCTCTGCTTCCCTTGCAGGACTCGTGCCCGTTTTCTGCACACTTGGGAAAGACAAGATGGGGCAGTGGGACTGACTGACACTTGGTACCCAGGTTGTGTGTGTGCCTGACAGGAAAGCCAGCAGGAGAGGAGGCCCGGGCTGTGCACTCCAAGGCAAGCAGCAGGGACTGCCTTGTTCTGTGGTTTTGCATCCTCTGGAGTTGTAGCTTTTCCCAGTGCTCCTGCCGTGGATGTAGCCATGGGGTGGATAGACGCAGGGCTCAGCACTCCTGGGAATACACCCTGCAATGGTTAAAGGGATGGAGGCAGCAGTTCCCTCTCCCCTTGGTTAATCTGCTCCTTTTGTACAAAATACATTGGCCAAACTTTACAGGGATAAAGAAAATACTGTTGCTATTTCTGCAAGTGCATTGGCAGCTCTCTCTCGTTGCAGTCGCAGAAGCTCTTGTACTGAGAACGCAATATGTGTCTCTGCCACCTTTTCAGGCTGAATGAAAGTGGCTTGGGAATTAGGAGTTGTAAATTGAATATGAAGAGTTCATTATTACTTGGAACACTCCTGTTTTTTAAGCAGTTTGAGATGAATATGAGCTAAGACATTTGCAAAACATCATTGGTCCAGACAAGGAAGCAAACCCATGAGTGTTTTTCTGCCAGGGCATTGCTTAACCTTATCCTGCCACCTGTTTGTCAACCCTGGCTGACCCAGTAAGGAAAAACACTGCACTGCTTTGTCATTGTTGGATATTGCTCTTTCCGTAAGGTCATGCAGACTTGCAGCAAACCCACCCCTCTGAGAGTGAATTACGCTGTGATGTTACGTGGGAGCAGCAGGACTGCAGCAAATGGGGGTTCTGATTCCAGTTTGGACTTTGTTGTTCGAGCATGAAACCAGGGGGTAGGTTTTTGGAGACCATCCTGCAGACTGATGAGGAGAAGCACCATGTAATATCTAAACTTAATTTATTAATATCTTAAATTAAGAAATGGCTCTTGTTCAGGCAAAGTGAACACCGCGTACTGAAAGACATGGAATAGAGGCGCTAGAAAATTCTTGTGAAAATGTGTTTGTTAAAATCTGGAAGTTAATATTACCTTCATGAAGGTGACCGAGGCAAGACTCGAAAATGACTCTGATGTTCACTATAACTTGAAATAGAGAGCCAGTGACGTCCTAGCTCGGTATGAAATTCCCTCATTTTACAGTGATAAAGATTAGACTATTTGAATTGATTCACATACTTTTTTTCCTAATAATTTAGTAGTACTCTGTACATATTCACTTGAACTGGAAGTCGCTTGAATAGATCAGACTGTTCTTTTCACAAGAGTGTAATTCTCAGGGGCAGAACTCCTTGGCAGAGTGTTCCAAACTCAGGTAGTTTGTCTTGGAAAGCAGCATCCCGCTTAAACTGTGCAATACCCCTTCTTAACCAAGGCTGCAGCTGCCCTGTGGCTGCCTGTTCTGCTCTCACTTGTGATGACGGTTGTGGATTAAGAGCCCCAGGCTTTGGCTAACTTCTCAAGTCAAGGCAATGAATCCCTGGGGCCTAATTCAGAAAAGCTGTGCAGGTGTCATAATTAGCAGTTTCCTGCTAAAGCTCCACAAATACGCCGTAATCCTCAAGGTACTAGTCTCCAAAACCCCTTGCAGATTTGTGTTCAGACCAAATAATATTCATCTGTAACCTTTTCTTAATTGCCTAAGCTGTGCATTTAACTACCCTGGACTCACTGGTCTAGGTTTTGCCCAAATCAGATGTGAACAGGGATTAATGGTTGCACTTGCTCACACCACTAGCCACCATGCCGGGTGCAACTCGCCCTTAAATGAGGCCGGGGAGCACAATAGGTGAGTCAGACCTGAATAGAGGACTTGAGTTTCCCGTTATCCCTCTCACCCTTCAAGGCCAATAAACATGTCATAAAGGGAGGGAAAAATGTGAAAAGTTAGGAAGCAAAACACAGCAAACACAGCCCTTAATGGTCTCTGCATATGGTGCAGCCACCTTCGAGTGAAAGTTGAGGCACCAGATTTTCTCGCGCTTGGCCAGCGACGCCTCCTGCTCCGAAACGCAGTCGTGCATGGACCCAACACAGGTGCTCCTGGGCTGCTTCATCCTGCTGGGCTGTGGGAGCACCTACCCCTGCAGCGAGCAGGGTTAATTCCCAACATGAGGACGTGTCAGGCAGATCCAGGAAAGTTTCTGGGATTCCACGGTCAGCAGGGCATCTGAGGACTTCAACGTTTTTCACAGCACAATAAAACTACCAGTGCCAGCTGGAGTCTTCAGCCAAACTGTATGCCTTAGAGCTTATATGTTTCACATCACTGAAGGCTACATAATACTTTCAGCTGGCATTGCATTCCATTTGATATGTCTGGGGATGCACACAGTTAGTTAAATAATCACATCAGCTGATGTGTTAGCTGAAACAATAGTTCCTGCTCTCTCCCTAAACACATTTTGGGAGTATTAGTTTGGGAAGAGGGGCACAAAAGCTTCTCATCTCTGTTTTCCTGATCTGTTTCTTCCTTTGTTTGGCCTCTAAGTGTTGACAGGTTGTGATGTTACTTCTCTTGGCATGAATTTTTGTGAGACAAAAAGACAGAGCTGGTCAGTTTTTTAAAACAGATCCAAGATAAGTCAGAGAGAAATAAAAGCTTCATGGTTTGTTATTCTGAAGGGGAGAATTTAGCCTGAGTCCTGAGTAGTGTAGGTTGGGTGGGGAAACCATTTGTTTAGGATAAAGTCATTGTGTACCATCTCTTCAAGCTGTAAGTAGAAAAACCCAGAAGATATACGGAAAGCACATGGGAGGAGAATCATAATTTTATTATTTAAATGTAAATAAAATATTCTTTGCTCAGCCAAGAAAAATCAGGCTCCAGAAAGTCACTTTAAACCATGAAAATGACACCTGGAGTTCTGGGGTGTTTATGGAAACGTAAACCTGGTGTTGTGACTCTGTGCTTTCTTTCATGAGGAACATGATCAGAACAACTTATTGGATCAGAAGTTAAGCAGAGGTGGAGAGAGAGCTGCTACAGGGATGTATGGCTAATCACCACAAATCGGTCTGTCTTTGCTGAAAATTAAGTTATATGTTTTTCAATGATTCAAATATGCAAAAATGTATGTCGGTCGGGATTGCAACTTTTGGTGTGTATGAAGCTAGAGGCTCTACATAGCACGGGAAAGTGGAAAATAACAGAGATAAACTTTTTGGTCAGTTAATTTTGGGAGAGAAGCCTGTATTAACAGTCAGATTTTAGCAATATATCCTGATTATGGTAGGTCTGAGAGGCTGATCGTCCACAGCAGAGATTTCTTGATCTGAGAGAGGCTCTGAAGGGAATTTTGAATCGGCTTTGCAGGCACATGGAGCATCTGGTGGTGCAGCTGGAAGAGAAGACTGAGGTTCAAAGGGAGTAGCAAAAGCAGGGTTCAAGGAGGAGCTGGATACCACTGAATGGCCCAGCTGCATTTATCCAGTGGACCGTGTGCCTTCAGGAAAGACACTGAGGCACCTAATTTACTCCCAACAGGAGTTTTCACTAAATATATGGAAAAATCTGGCCAGCTATTACAAAAAGAAAAGTCACAGGAATTTTGAAGAACCTACCATCACAGAAGCTTAAAGCAAGAGCAAACTGCAGCTATTTTAGCAAGCTATTGAAAGGGAAAAGAGGAATGTTTCTGAGATGCAGTGAATCCCCTTCTCAGTCTCCACCTACAAAATTGTTTTGCTGCTTTGGTCTTGTAAAGTTTGCTGTTTTTGTCTGCATAAACTCTTTTAGCATTGATACCTTTCACTCCGGATAATCTCAACCAGCATTCTTTATGTTAAAAAAGTCCTTAATCTCACAACCTCATGTGTCACATACAGCAAAAAACCTGGGCAGATGGACAGGAACAGACTCCAGCTCAGCTGGGCACCTGCAGGGCAAATGTAACACCTTGTGTTGATTTCCTCCTTACACACGTTGGGACGTAGCAGTATTAATCCTTAGGTGGTGGATGAGTTTGTTCATGTGGATGTAAAAGAATGAGGATGAGGGCCAAGCTGGGGTTTGAGTACCTGGTTTCACTGTGTGTGTTACAAATGAGCAGGCAAGAGGTCAGAGTCTCTTCTGCTGTTGGAATGCTTAAATTGTGGGGCTACGTCTGGTTTTCAAACTTGCTTTCCGCTTGTTTCTTTCATGTCCTCAGCATTAAGTGTTGTTAAAACTTTGGCTGTGTGTTTTTTATCCGTGACAAAAATAACAGAACTTGCAAATATTCCTGCAAACTTTTGGCAAAGCAATAAAACCAGTGATAATCCATTATACAATCTCCAAATTTTTGCCTAAAATATTCTGCAAAATTTTCTTGAGCTTCATATTTCTTTTCTCCCCAGGAAATCACCGTTATAAACAAACACAATTTGCTGCTATAATGCCGTGAAACACTGTGACTGTTTACACTACCTGTATATGTTAGGCTAGGTAGGCAGTTTCTTTTTCCTTCTTAAAATCACCGGAGTAAGATGAATGTAATACTTGTATCTGAGTTGCTCTATGGAGAAACCACATGCGGATGGGTTCCTCTCAGAGCCAGATGAGCAGATGTCAGGGCTCCCAAAGGGGAAAAATGTGTCTTCTGGGCCCAAATCTACTGGTATTGTTTTAGTGTGTGATTTCTGTAACTGTGTTTCTCTTCTATAATCTGTACTATCCATTTCCTCTCTGTCTCTGCATTGCTGAGAAATTCTCTGCAGCAAAATGTTACCTTTAGATAATCAGTGCATAATGTTCCCATCGCAGCTATTGGGAATAAGTTAATAATGCCTTTTCCCTTTGCTTCATAATGAAAGTGGAATTCTGGGTTCCTAGGTCTGTGAAAATATTTGCTATGCTGAGGAACTGATGATGACAACTTTGAGTAATTCAGTACAACTCTGCATCTAGTTTGGCTTTTTAAAGTTCACAAAACTGTTATGATAGACTGGAAGTTATCCTGCCACGACCTAGACACTGTTTTGCTCCAGGCTCAGAATGCTCCTTGTTATTAAACTTATCCTAGAAGGTCTTAAATAACCTGACTTGTTCATCGCAGTGATGAACAGTACTAGGGTATGCACCATCTTGAGCATGAACTCTTGTACGTGAAAATAACCCGGGAAAATCTGCTGGAAGTGTGTGGATGTGCAGAGCTCAAAGGCCCACAGTTTTTGCCTTCTGGACCTACAAGGTAAAATATTTGAATTTAGCAGGGCATTCTGCCTACTTGTTTTATTAATTGAATTATCTTTTACCTAGTAATCAAGGGCTTTTATTTATTTTAGGAAGGGGCTATGAATTAGGAGATTTTCGCTTTCCTTCTGCTTCGTGTGTGTTTGTTGCTACCTCTGTGCACTTCTGGCATTTCTGTAGCATTTGTTTCTTCAGTGAGCTTATAATTTCAGAAGAGAGTTAGGTCTTCTTCCACATCCTTTTTGTTTTGCTTAAGCCTCCTTCGCATGCTTGAATACCAATAATCCACTGATAGTTGCTGAAATACCTTTTGAGGTCCTTAATTGTTGTCTGAATATGTGACCTCTTCAGACATTGCAAGTGCTGTGGCTGATATGAGATTCAAAGATGAGAAGGAGAGGGAAATTTGTCTCTGGAGAGCCACAGGCTCTGGCACTGCAGGCAGTGATGAGACAGAGGTACCTGCCTAAAGTCAGAATAAGCAAATCTGTGTGGAGTTGGATGCTCTGCTCCATTTTGGGAATAACATATTGACAAGCTGTAGATCTGAAGGCTTTAGGATCTGTGTAAAGAGGTGAATAAATTCAGAATCCCTGAACTTGAATCTCTCTTCCAAATACTGTCCATCTTTCCTCTGAAGAAATCAAAATTCATAATGGCTTCAGGAGAACTCCACATGTCTGTTTTATGTCATATGAAGAATTTCCTCTTGCTTATTTTGAATATAAGCTTCATCTCTTGGTCCCTCATTCTTGTATTGAAAGAGATAATAAACAGTCCATCATGGCCAGCTCTCAAGACCACTCTTAGTCTTACAGACCTCTAAAATAGTCTCTGAGTCATCTCTTTCCCAAGCTTGTATGACCCAAAGAGTGTCAGACAGACATTGTTCCATACCTTCTCTCTTCTCTCTTCAATTCTAATATATTCTATATATATGAAAAGACCTCAGTAGGTTTAAAATCAAGATCTGCTTCTGGGTTTTAATTCGAAGTGCATTGGTAGTCACCATTGGTAGTCAATGCATTTCAGCATTTTTCTGCTCAAGATGAGACATGTCAGTGATGTGAGGGGTTCCTGCCTCTCTTCCCTCATTGGATTATTCTTCATCTGGCAGCTGGAAAGAAGATGAAGGCAAAAGTTCCAGTTATATCATGATTGAAAGTCCTTGAAAATGAGCTGGGGCTGATGTTACTTTTTAAGCAGGATACACTAATGACCTTATCAGGTTGTGTCGCTAACCTCATTTTTGCAGGCAATCCTTTCTGAATTGTTTCAGTGGAATCTGCTAACCAAGCAAACATCTGCTGTGTAGATACTGCAATGCACTAGGTAAACTTGATTTGTTTCCTGAAGACTAGTTGCAACCATCTGCAACCATTTATCTTGGTTCCATCACTTTGCCTGCAAAACATTGCAATGCAGAACATGGTAAAAATGCAGAAACGCACAATTGGCACAGTGTTATTTTTTGGCTGCCAGTACATCCCCAGAATGTGGATTCTGTGCCGTAGGGGGGATTATTTATTTATTTATTTATTTTCCCGGGGGAGACCTCACTCCATAGCAACCAAACACAACTGGATCCCAAACAACATCCTAACTATTAAAAGACTCTTAGATTTGTCTGCTACTGGTAGAACTTTTCTGCTATTTGCAAAACCCTTATGCTGATAAGGCACCCGTCCAAACTGTGACCTTGGGCTGACAAATACAAAAAAAAGTCCCCAAGTGATCAAACTCAATTTAAACATTGAATATTGAAACAATTAAAAAGATAAATAAAGAGCTGATGCTTGAGAATAATGATGCTGCCTAGGGTGATGTTCACTACTTATACTGATATGACACCCTCAAATTTTCAAGGCAAAGGCAGTTTTTTAGCTTTAGTATCAGCAATGGAAGTTAGTCCCACTGTTATGGGACTCAATAGTGGGGCTTGCATACTGGCATCTCTTGAATGATTTTTAAGAAGGACCCTGGAATTAAGGACCAATGAATGAAGCTAGGAGTTGTTTCCATTAATAATCTTCACTGATTAAATGAGAATGAGAAGGAATTTGGAAGGGTTTTGCAAGTGAGGCTCACTGTAAATGGACCATTGGCTCTATCCTTTCTCTGCTTCTGAATCTTCTCTGGGAGAAGGAAATGCTGTTACAGCGTTCAGATTTACAGAGAAAACATGAACAAACAATGACCAAAAACACTGCCAGCAATTCTAATCAGCCACATGCCACTGGGCTTTCAAAAGGAATCTCTGCCTCTCTTCTCAAAGCAGTTTTTTTTTTTTTCTCCATCTCAGTTGTGTTTGAGAACAATCTGCAATTTGATGATTTGGGCTGCTCTGCGAGCCACCTAATCTTGCTCTTCTGAATTCTTTTCAGTGCTAGCTGGATAATACTTGCATTGAGTTACAGCAGCCACTTGTAACCCCTTCTCCACTTCAGTGGGCATGGAGGTGTTTTAGTTTCCTCCAACATTCTTCAGTCTCAGCATAGGAATGGAAAATGCATTGGCTGTCTCATTTGTTCTAAGTGCTCTAAACGCCGTGCTAAAATGATTGCCTATTATTAGGAGCTCTGTGAAGCTCGAGTCCCCCAAACACTTTATTCTACTCTCCTTTTCAGCTACTGCCTGCTTACTGGTGCCTGCTCCTTCAGAGTCCACCACCCTCAATTTTCTTGCCAAACTAGCTCCAAGTAGCTTCGTTATTCCCTGTATGCTGGGTTGTATTTTCTGCATTTCTGAAGTACCCTCAACTTGCATCATGGTCATGTCTTTCTGCTGTATCACGTTCCTGGCTCTTTTCCAGCAGTCAGTTCTGGACCATCTACACCCTATATCCACTTCTGCCTCTGAGGACCTGGGGAGGCTTTTCCAAACATAATTTTGTGACTGATTATTTATCAGAGATGGGAACTATTTGTGATGTTATAAACAAAAATCAGCTTTCTTTTAGAAAACGGACACTTTTATCAAAACTGTGTTTTTGTTAACCCCAAATCTCCACCAAAATCTCTTTCAGTTCCAGACAACATTGCACAGGTAGGATCCTCGGAAGGAATTTGGCTTTTCAGTTTAGTTTATAGTATTTATTTCACTGCAAATAGTTTCATGGCAAGCAGTTTCTTACTGTCAAAGGCACTTTCTATTCACTTCATAAATTACTATGAGCTTTGACAAGTCCTTCAGGTTTGTTTTCTCCTTTCCTCGCCCCAATGTGTTACAAAAAGACTTGATGGATATTTTGGAATTTGACAGGCTAGTAGATCTTTCTGAACTAAAATACACTCCAGGTTTAGGGGCATCACAGAAGCCAACAGAGAGAAAAGAAAAGAACATGAAATCATATTCAGGAATGTTTTTCTCTACAGCCACAAACCATGAGCTTTTATATCTTATCAAAAGCTTTGAAGAGTGGAGAAATCTATCTCCGATCATACCAGTGAAGCTGAAAAGCCAACTTGTTCTGACATTATTATATGTTTATATACCATAAAACATGGTATTGTTTTATCATGTTCCTATTCTGTATATTTAAAGCAGAGAGGTTTTCACTCGTTCCATTTTAGCTATTTTTTCCCAGTTGCCTTGAAGTCTTTTCCAGGACAATGTGCTCACTCTCTCACTCTGAGTACACAAAAAGAATCAGGTGAAATGTTTTTGGAGAATTTTCTATTCTCTTTCCCTTTTTTGGTGATACGTTTTTTTTCCAAATGTATTTCAAGTGTAAATGTAATTTGTTCGGTTCATTGTTGCACATAATGAAGATGCCTGAGCTCTTGATTTCTTTTTTTTTTTTTAATCCAACCTGAACACATGATCTTCTTACAAATCTGTGCCTGAGGTCATGAAAATTGTATTTTCCCCTTAGAAAAAGATTTTTTTTTAAGTTACCATTTAGTGTGGGCATGAATCTAACACTTGAAAAGTGACTTTTATATAACGGGATGCGGCGCACAAGAAAATGCAGTAGGGTCAATACCTAGCAAAGAGTTTTATAAAAGAATGGATTTGCAATGTAATTTTTAAAAGTACCTATTTATTTCCTTATCAGGTATCTAATGTAACCCTGGACCAACTCAGAAAATAGAACAGATTCTTCAATTTAAAGTTTAGCCCTAAAATCTTGTGGTCTTCTGTTAGCTACAGCTACCTCCATGTTGAAGGCAGTGCTTGGGTAGGTGCCATGATATAGGTGTTTGCCTTCCTTGTGTTATGTGCCATATATTACTTCCTGACCTGCAGGCCAGACATTAAATAGAAGCAATGAGAGAAATGCTGAATTATTCCTACCGTTCTTTTTAGTTCTACACATTCAGTCTTTTGGATCTGAGTTTAAAAGGAAAGTCAGGATCAACCAGATATTAAGACTTTGTTTCCAGTTTTTCTTATTTAGATATTTCTTTAAATTTCTAATATGAAGATAAAGCCTAGGAAAGAGGAGGAGAAACTTCTGAAGTTAGTGGACTAGAGCATCAGCAGATGAAGAGAAAGACCTAGTGAAGGCAGTCCCTGGTGTATATAAATGTGCTGCGAATCCAACCCTTTTTGTCCTTTCCAACTCTTTCACTCTATAAATCTAAATGGAGAGTTTTCTTGTTTTTTTTTTTTTTTTAACTCTTGATGTCATTTGCTACCTTGGCACGGCAGCCTGTATGACTGTACATCTTTCATAAAGTGCCTTGAGATGTCTCAGCACAATGAAATGCTAATTAAATTGAAGTTGTTGTCAAAGTGGGAGAAGGAGCAAGAGTTCAGGGCTACCTAGTTCATACACTAGTTTAGTTGATGGCTTTAGTTGGAACTAAAGAGGAAAGCTGCAGGCACCTATGAAATCACAAAAATTATGCTAACTCACATTAGCTGCTCTCAAAAGTTTATTGATTCAGTCTGGATGCCTACTCAAAAGCCAGGAGTTAACCTTAGGTAAAATCTATTGAGTCTGTAGGAATGTGTCAAAAAGAAAAAAGTAGAATTTCCAGTGTCTTAGGGCTGTAACTAGTTTTTTTCTGCCTTCAGCAAGGTGACGAATTTCACCAACACTGTCCTCATCTTAACTCTTCTCCCTTGCAGCCACACTGCATGTTTTATGCTGCTGTTTGGTAGGACTCTCGAAAAAAGGAGATTCTGTGATTGGCCGCTATTGACAACCTGAGAAAGGTTTTCATTCAACAAATGATTTTATATATATCCTTAATTTCCTATGAGGTCCTGCAGTTGTATTTCACAACTAGCCTATACATTTTAATTTTATAGAGCAATTTAAGGTTATCTAGAATGCCTCACTTAATGTCACGCTCCTTAAACTGTAATTGCATTCAAAAATATGTTTGTTGTTCTGAAAGCTGTTATGAAGGAGACTTAGCCACTTATGTTTACCTAAAGCTTTATAAACAAAGCTTTGCCTCTGTGATAGTCAATGTAGCGTCTTTCAATCAAGGATGAAGGTCTTTACCAGCCAGGTAGTAAGATGATCAGGTAAAAATCATTATCTCCGAAGGCTTCATGTGAATTCCTTAAGTGGCTTGTTTTCTGAAATTAACAGATTTATAAAAGTTGGATGTATAACTTATAAAAAGAATAGCTAGTCTAAGACCGATTTGTAAATGGAGTGTCGTAAGTTTATCGTTGTGGAGGAAAACAGAAGAAAGGAAGGGAAAGAAAGAAAAATAGTAATTGGATGACTTCAGGTCTTTGCTTTGGATTTGTTTTGAATTCTAGAGGGATTTTATCAGTTTCCAAATTTTTTTTTGGCCTGCTGGGTGTAATTAAGTCCAATGTTTTAGGATTTTGTTCTACATCTCAGTAGTACTGGGAGCACTGGCTTTGACAACATCAAAATTGGCTAAATTAGCTCTGCTAGGTAGTACGAAGAGAGACAACTGTAAGATGTGAGGTCATCTGGCTCTGCACTTAGATCTGAGCCTAGAACCAGGGTACATGGAGAGAGTCAGAACTCAGAGCAGTGAACCCCAATACAGGCAGAGGGTCAGAGAGGGGCCTGATGGATGTTGGTTATTGACTAACCTGACAAATAACACAAGATGCTGTCTTGATTAAAGCTACCTCTCCAAGCAGCCCCAAATCCGTGGCAACTACAGGTAATCCAACCATTTGTGAAAGCGCCTTCCAGTGGTATGAGCTGAGGAATGCCTCTTCTCTGTGCATGCAGCATCTGGTACCTCAGGAGTTTGGTTCTGGCAGGTTAGGAAGATCAATATAAGGGATAGGCTGAAATGACACAATCACGACATGTCATGTCAAAATCCAAGAACAAAAATCCAAGGAGAGCTGATGAGTGGGAGATTTGGGAGGCCATGTAGAATCTGCTGCTGTTTTTAGGGTTTGGGTCCTGCTTTAGCATTTTCTCAGCTCCCTACAGGCTCTGCATTTTTCCATCGCCTCATCTTCTTAGTGATGAATATTGTGTTTCCAGAAAGGAAAAAACACTATGGTGAGGAAAGGAGGCTCAGTCTCCTCCTTTCTCCAGTGCTGTTTTTAGGACCTGAAATCGCCTAGACGCAGGGCCCCAGAGCTGTTACACGAGGACAGGATCGATTCAGTCAATCAGAGGGAAAACCTACTGTCAGACTCTCAGACCTTTAACCTGCTCCTCAGAATTATTAGAAATCCCAAATCTCTTTGCAGGCCATTTCTATTAGACAGATATTCCCATGTTTTGATTTTTTTGCTCCAGAAGTAATTTTTTTTATAATTACCTTCATTGAACTGCACTTACCATCTGTGAAGTGAGAGGCACTTAAATGATTTATTAGCCTGGGTTCCTAAAATGTGCTGAACAGCGTGGGATTGATCTGGCTGGTGACAGATACAGGCTACATGACAGTGGGTAGGTGGCCAGTGTTTGATGGAGCTGCTCTGCTGGGGCATCGCGCCGTGCGCCTGGGCTGGCTTTCCTCCAGCTGCACAGCAGATCAATAAAAGGCAGGTGTGCCTTGCCGCAGAAATACAAAGAAATATCTTAAAGCACTCTTCTCCTCTTGAAAAAAAAAAGATGGGCCATTGTGCCTCTTGTTTTGCAGTTCTCCATAAATGCTTTAAAGGCTGTGGCGGCAAAGAAAACCTTTCTAGAGTCCAAGAGTTTATTCAGATTCTTTTTTGCCTGTGCACCAACTGAAATTCACAGACTGATTTTGGTCCTCACGTATCACTTCTCCTCTTTGTTTCTCCTCTTGCAAGTAGTATTCATGGTGTAAGATGCTTTCCATGCTCCTTCCTCAACCCTGTGCATCAGTGTTCAGTAGGGCTCTGCAGGGGTAACCTGGAATGGAGCTGGAAGCTGAGCTGTGCACGAGCTAGGAGCATAACTAGAAGGTAGCAGAAAGCAGTGTGTAAGCACTGCTTGGGCAGGGAGTGGGGTTCCTAGCTGAACACATGGGAGGAAGGAATATCTGCCCTTCATGCAATAAATCCTGTGTCTGGTGCTCGCAGGGGCTCCCGGCTTTGGCTCCAGCGTGTTCTCAGCTGCAGGGGTGAGGAGCCCGCGTGCTCCCAGGGGCAGCGCTTTGCTTCCCCGAGCAGCAGGTTCTCCCCACTCTGCTGACCTCAGGACGCAGCAGGAGCTGAGATGAAGCAGCTGCTGCTTCCACAGTGCCGGGTGCCACCACGCAGCTCCTCTCACAGGTGCAGGGACCGCAGGTGAGCCAGCCTGCTCTGTGCACGTCGCCTGCAGGGTCTGCACCGGGGCCTTGGCAGGGTTGCAAAGCTGACGCCCAGGGAGGTGCCTGCCAGGGCTCGAGAGCTGCCTTTGCCCTTCTTCAGCACAAACTGAGAGGGGAAACAACATCCCATGGGAGGACTTACTGCCCAGTTTAATGTAAGCAGAGGAGCAAGACTGAGCTTAGGAAGAGCGACAAAAGGGATGGGGATGTGTCGGGCTAGTCCAGGTCATGCAATAGCTTGGACCAACACTGCGATTTAATAAGCTGGGTTCTGCATCTAGCTGCTGTTGAAATAGGAATAGAAATAGAAACTGGGTTGGCAGCTGGCACTGGAGGAGCTGTGTGGGGCTCTCTGAGGACCTTCCGCAGCAGCAGCAAGCTCGGTAGCTGAACCGATGCAAGCTGACAGCGATCAACTGCAAACCTGCCTCGTGGCCTTCTGTGTCCCCAGCACTTCTCTGCTGCCTCGGGCAGCATGGACCCGCCGCATGATGCCAGCCCTGGCTGGCGGTGGGACAAGCACAGAGCAAAATCAGGTAGCAAAAGAGCCAAGAAGGAACTGAGAGGGAAAAGAAGTGGGAGGAGAGGCTGGAGGGCTGTGTAGGAAGGATGGGGTTAGTAGAGTTCAGCGTTTGGTTGATAGGGAGTTTTGCCTGGGTCTTTGGCTCAGCCTTACACTTGCAAGATGGCCTGGAGGCTGCGAGGAGGAAAACCCCACCAGGGAAAATTATGTCGTATGGAGGGAATTCTGGGGACAAGGTGGTGAATGTCCCTCAAAGGGAAGGGCAGCAGAAAGGTTTGGAATCTATATAAGGATGCCCTATAGTGTCCCTATCTGCCACGCTTCTATGGGGCAGGGAAGAGGGGTCTGAGTGGTGGGTCCGACCCATGCTCCTGCACCTCCTGGGATTCAAGTGTCAGTTGCACAAACTAGCATATTCGTAACCATGTTTGTATCCAGGTGACCTTGAGCTAAATTTTGGAAACTGAACATTCTTGTCTCCCTTGATACACATGTTTTTCTCTCTTGTAACTGTACTTGTTCTTAGCAGCCCAGTTGCACTACTTTTGCTTCAATCAATATCCACTTCCCCTGCTGTACAGATCCCAAACCAGACGCTGTTGATCAGTTTGCTCCCTCCCTTCCCAGTTTGGGAAAATCTCATGTCTCCCAAACTAAAGGTTCTCATGTTTCAGACATGGAGTCCTGGGAAAATGAAAACTCAGGTAATGCTCATCTTTATTGGCTAACTCAGCCATATGCCCTAAAGGGAAAAGTGTGCCCAAATGAAATTGGTCAGAAGCAGAGACAGATGGCAGCATGTGATCTGGAAGGAGCACAGGCTTTTACACCCAGAGATGCAAAACCACAGCCCTGTATATTGAAAATTCCTTTGGTGAAGTTGGCATTGTCTGATTTATTGTCAAGGAACAAGATTTAGGCTGGCCTCTATTCCAAGAATTAATTATCCTTTATTCAAGGATTAATTTCTTCTTTATTTTGGACCTAGCTTTCCTCCATGAAATACTATTCCTTCTGATCACCTTCAGAGAGCGTAGGTCCATTCCTAATGGTCAGAGAGCCCGGAGGAGCCAGGCAGTTGGCAGGATGCAGGCCCAGCGTCTCCGCCAGCCTCGTTTGCTGCAACCTTTAAAAGATCTTTCAGCCCAAACTCAGATCTTGTCCTTTGCTTTTCACAAATTTCCCCCCTGGCTGCTGCTTCTAGACTCGCAGCCCAGTCTGCAGTGCCAAGGAATCGATACAGCTGTGTTTGCTGCAGTAATTGCTATTGAGTAATGATTTTCTGGGCGACCCAATCTTTCGCAGCTCCTGGAAGAGCGGCCGGCGTGCCGCTTGCTGCTGCCAAGCTCCTCTTCCCTCTGAGCTGTGTCGGCATCGCACGCTGGTGAAGGGTGCAGGAGACTTAACAAACTGTTCCCTCGTGAGCGCCCGAGATGACGAGGCAGTGCTGGAGCTGGGCTCCAAGCTGACTGCAGAGCGAGAGGAAGCAGAATAGCTGTCAGCTTTGCTCAGATTTCACTCTTGCTGTTTGCCGTCCTCAGGTTCACAGGGCTTCGGAGGCCAAGGGAGAAAAACACACAAACAAAGGAGTGCGAAGGAGCTAGAGAAAGAGAGCAAAATATTTTCAAAGCCTTGCAATGTCAACCCGTGTGCAATGAGTCTGTAGGGCATAACCCAGCGTAAGCTGCCTTTGGGAAACTGAGGATAGCTCACTTATGCTAAATAATTAAAGGAATCATACACTTTCCTGCTAGCTGCACTGAAGATGAGTGAGGTTTTAGCTCTGCACTGTTAACAGTGGCAGTGACATGTTCATAATGCTGTAACACATTTCTCTGCACATACAGCAGAGAATAGGGCTTGTGGCAATGGGCCAGAATCACTTAGATCATTTCACCAGGAGCACACCAGAGACCAGGGCACCCCATCAAGGAGCCGCTCTTTCCAGTCCGCAGCACCCCGTGTTGTGACATTTCTCTCGCTGTTGTCCCCCCGCATTACTGCTGACGACACAAAAAATGATTGTTGTCTTTAGATGTAAAAATCAGCTTAACTGAAGCCAGGGTCAAACTGCTGTCAGTGTATTCAGATATATGTTTCAACTTAGTTTTGTCGCCCTCTGAGATGGAAAATTGCAGCTCCAGGTAAGGTCAAGCAAGGGTTATAAACTTTCTTTGTGAGCAATTGAGTATGAAACAAAATCTGATTTGCTCAGATGCAGGTAATGTTTTATTTTTCTTCCTCTTTAAAACACAACCCTACTTCTCCATGTTGGTTTTAAATAATTCAGCTTTATGTTGCAGGAGGACTTGAGAAATTTCAGAAATAATGCATGCAGAAGGCTGGCTTTTAAACTCCTGGTGTCTATGGGATTCTGCAGCATCCCGGCGTGCTGTGGGGGAGTGTGTGTACATGTGCTTTTTTTTTTTTGTACTCGCGTATATACTCACAAACCCGCTCCTTCTGTATGAATTGATTATGTAACCCAAATACCTCCTAGGGATCTCTGTTTCTCTCCGCGGATCTGGTACAATTTGTTCTTGAAATTACTCTAGCAGTTGTACAATCCTGTGTTCAACACCCCCACACTGATACAGACTGAAAGCTGATAGGCCTTAAAACGAGGTGGTGCTTGAGTAGGTATCTTTATGCTCTCAGAGTATTTTCTGCTAGTAATATTGCTTGACATTATTCATTTTGCAATTATTTTGCAAGCATTAAATAATTTTTCTCGGATTGCACCCCTCGTGGCGTAATAGAATAAGCTTCAGCTTTGCTGGAGGGAATGTCCACAATGAAGAGAATGAGAAGTCTTCTCAGCTACTGGGAAGCACTAGACAAACACTTGGTGTTTGGAAAGGGGTAGGTCCTATTTCATGGAGGGAGAAGGATTAGATAACCACATGAGGCTCCTTTCTTTGTGAACCTAAGGTGAAGCATAAAATCAAACTGGTGCAGAAGTGAGAACTTGCAGGCTCTCGGCTCTCCACGTCAGTCACCATTTCAAGTATTGATATGTTAACATTTTTGCCTAGTGTATTATTTATGTTATATGGAATTAATGCTTTTCCAGAACTCTCAGAGTCCTGTAGCTCAAAATACAATTTTCTTTAGCCTTTGTTCTCCTGATGCCCTAAGAAGTGTGTTGTTTTCAGCAGTGAAAAACTGTGCATGCTGAACACAACCCACATGGCAGTTAAAGGTGGCAGCATCTCCCAAAGGAGGTTCTGAGTGCACCCAGGCAAAAACTCTGTTTCTGAGGCTTAACACTGCTGCCAGAACACTGCTGATGCAGCTAGCATGGAATAAATATTAGCCACTGGGCATTTCTCCCAGAATGTCTCCTCTTGTACATAGTGCAAAACAGGCCATATTTATCTGGTTCTTTCATCTGTGGGCATAAATGGTGGAGGAGGGGAGTGTTTCACAGGTTGCTCTCTGTCATCCACAGGTTTCTGGTATACATATTCATTTGATGTCCTCATCTAGCAAACATACTCAGGTTTTCTTGTTTTTAAACTATGATACTTTGTACTATTGGTTTGGTTCTCTCTTGGTATTTTACTCCAGTGACAGCTGGTCCATTTTATATTGCTTTCTCTGACTGATTCTCTCCCATGCTGTGTTCTCCACATGGGGATACATCATTTCTGTGACTTTGTGCTTAAAGAAGCATCAACCAAAACTGTTCGTGCCCTTGTACCTGTTGGCTTTGCTTTCTGGTTTAGAAATCTGTCCACAACCTTCCTGGTTTTAGCAGTCCATAGCGCCATTCTGCTGTACATTAGAGGAAGTCTGTCCCTCTGGCACAGGCTCTCTTCCTTCTTGGAAGTGTCCACAGCTCCTGATGAGTCTGAACGAACCAACCATCTCCTCACCCAGGTATTAACATTTGGCTTTTCCGCCTGTCTTTCCAGTCCTACACTGGGGTACTGGGTGTGTTTCAGGGAATCTTCCTGGTCTTTAATTCCTTTTGAACAGTCTAACTTTTGCTTCCAGAATCTCTTTCCTGCCAAAACAGAGCAGGGTCTTTCTCAATACTCACTAAAAGCCAGCTCAGACTCCTGGCCAGCTCTGCCACCTCACTCTGGACAGGTCAATCACTGTGTAATCCTCTTTGGGGTCACAGTCCCACCTACCCATCTGTCGAGGCTGGAAACCACCTTCAAGTCTGAATCCCATTTTTAGAGTTCCTAACTGTTGGCCGTGAATGGTGTCTGTGTCTGTGAGGGGCCCGAGTTGCAGATGTTCTTGTTTCCTCCGTGCTGACCATGCTGGCTCTCTGTCAGGCCCTCACCAGCAGAGCAGCCAATGCCAGTTCACCCTCAGGATTCTGCACTTCGGTCTCAAGGCCAGATATCCCATAGTCCTTTCTTAAATGCCTGCCTGATCTGTTTGCTCTATTGCTTTTGGCAAGTTTCAAAGGCCATCCACAGCTTTTGCTATATTTTTATTTTGTTTTACAGCTGCCCGCCTGGAGCAGCAGCTCTCACTGGGTTGTGGGCAAGGAGAAGATTCCAGCAAATGGGCATTAGGAGCTGATGGACAGACTCCACCTCGCATGCTCTTGGGAGGCATCATGATTTGACATCATCTGCTCTGCGTGGTTGTGTCTCCTGTGTGCAGGCCTTGCAGCTGAGCTCCAAACCGAGCACGGGAACATCTCCAAGGCAGCTCATGCATTCTGGTGGTCATGGGTTTGCTGCGTGGTTCAGCTGTTTGCACATGTGCTATGGGCCGGGTATAGTACCTAGGCTCTAGCTGCTTAGGAACTTTTGATGATGCCTTGTTCTGCGTCTGGCCTGCTAGGTTTTAAAATGAGATGCTCTGAGGTCAGACATACCTAAACCATAGGTTCCTCACAGCCCGGCCTGCAGTGCAGTGCTTATCGTCTTCTCTAGTTTGTAGTCACTTCTAGACTTGCAAGATTTTCAGGTGCTGACCTTGCTCTATTAACCCAGAGGCAGGGGTAACTGCTAGTCCCCCAATTCTTAGGGCTACAATGGGTTTGTTTTATTTAAAGGCCGTTTCATGGCAGAACTAGGCTGCAGTTCCAGCTGAGTCCTTTTGAGTCTGCTCTCTCTCAATTCCTCTGTGCTGCTCACCTCTGGGATGTGCAGCCAAAAACGTAAGTTAATGAAAATGAAGAGGAAGGATGTTCTTCACACAGTGTTGTTAGGGCGCTCATGTTCTGGCAATGCTGGGGATGCCACAATAGTGTCATTTCACTGATCACAGCTAGTCTGATTCCCCAGGTGATCTCTGGCAAGTCACTGCTGATCGCCTTAACATTTTCTAGACTTTCTGCCTCTTGACAAAACCATCACTTTCTGCAGCACTTTAGTCTGGAATCTTGTAAGTTATTTCAAGATTTATCTTTTACTTCTAACCATGCCCTGAAGGGCCTAATGTATTTCTCTGGAGAGCTGCGATAAGAGATGATGGATCAAAATTGGAGGGGTGCACATGTGCCTGTGATGAGCATGGCCAAAGTGTGTTTCTTTTTTGACTTTGCCATCCTTCTCCATCTCACGTAGTCATAAATAAGTTAAGTGCTTTGCAATCTGTGGAATGTGTTTTCACATGACCACCATCTGGGCTGCTATTTCTCTGGCTTCTTGTACCTTTCTTTGTTGTCTGGGTTAGAGAGTTGTTTATCTGGTGGTGTGTGATTTTAGCTTTCTCCATCGACTGCTCGACAAGTTACACCTAGAAGCTTTCTCTAATTTTATCTTTGAGGTCTACACGTTTTTTTTAGCCCTAACAAATATATGTGAATTTTTGCAGTTTATTCCTGTCACTCCGCTGTATTTCACTTTCAACAAGTGAGTGTTTGTTTATAGGAGGAGTTATCAGTCAGGAATAACTCCACTTGGCAGGAGTTCACATTTGGGAATTCGCTCCCTTTAGAAATGGGTGCAGATTATTTGCCCTGCTGTTTCAGAATACATGTCTTATCAGGCAGTCTTCAGGCTTAACTCTCCTTTCAGTTTTCTTCCTCTTATCTGAATACAGTGTCCTGTGCAGAACAAGCCTCCAATTTCAGCTGTCATCCAGCCTGTCTTCTGTTTCAGCTGAGATGACTCCAAGGACTGTCGGACCAGTCCTTGGGAAGACCAAACTGACAAAATCCGGGTGTACTCCAGGCTTCACTTCCTTAACCCTCCTTTTATTATATGCCCTTGTGTATTAATCGAATATCTTTGTTTCTGAGCAGTGGGTTCCTTTTCTGGCTTTCTTTTGGTTCTGAGGTGAGGAGCACAGGTAAGTTTTGAACACAGAGGCACTCTTTCATGCTTAATACATAATATTTCTTCCCCGCAGCTGGGTACAGTGACTTCTAAAGCTTCCTGCAGGCCCTGGTTCGGTGTGTGTCAGTGTGATGTGCTGCTCCACTTGCTTTGCTCTGCTTATGGGTAATTTGATAAGTGATAAACATGGCCTGCAAGGAATGCCAGCACTGTCGTTCATGCCATTCCAGTTCACATCTTTATTTCATCTGGAAAAGCCACTGTGTCAGCTACTAGTGGACTTTCTAGCTTCCCTTGCTGAAAATAGGCACTTGTCTCTTCAACTCTTTTGTGTAGGTGAATGACATCTTATGATGTTTTGAAATTATTATTTTTTTT
>VWPW01020105.1:3026-15829 GCA_013389825.1 Crypturellus undulatus
CCCAGTAAGGGGTCACTCAGGGGGCACCATTGGTCTTAGTGGGTGCCCTGAAACCCTTCTAAAAATCCCCCACAAGGATTGGGTCTTGGAGTAGCATGCTCCCATGGCGGTGATCCGGGATCCTGACTTCCCTAAGGTCCTCGACGCCTGATGGAAATGCGCCGACGCTTGATGGTATCACGTCGGGGTCACCAGCTAAAGCCAGGCGTCAAGATCGACAGCCAACTTTATTCCGCAAAAGCATACACTTATATAGAAGAGGTAAAAGGGGAGGAGCGAAGGAGGAGCAAGATACGGGATTGGTTGTATGCTAATTCCTGGACTCCTGTGATTGGCGGAGCCCCGTAGGTGGGCGGTCAGTTGGCCGGAGCAGACTGCTCCGGCCCCCACCTTTAGGCTTCTGGAGCCTTCCGATTACCTGTAATGAGTCACTCATTACCGGTAATTGGAAGGCCTGACTGAGCATGCTCCAGGCCCGGGGTCAGAGAAGGGTCAGTGGTACCCCCCTGTACATCCACATTTGATATTAATACATATGATGTTCTTAACAAAGCATTGTCATAACCCAACTCGCATTTCCCTACATCTCCCCCCTTTTTTCTTAAAGGAAGGGAAAAGGTAGGTACAACAGTCCAACAGGGTTAAGCTAAACAATAACAATATCCGATGACCTCGAATACAACGCACAAGAGTAACAATTTGACATCAACAGAATTACAAATGCACATGACTCCACCAGAAGGCATAATTAATTAATACATACAAAACTTCAACAAAAGGCGTAATTTCATTACATACAGAACTCCAACAGAAGACGTAATTCCATTACACGGTTCTCCTGGTGACCACTGAGAAGGCGTAATTTTAACAAAAAGTAGCTAATAGCATATACAGAACCCCTTCACATAATAGAAACAAAGGCTGTGAGCTTTGCTAACGAGCTGTAATACGGTGACATTCCCGCGCGTGATCTTTTCTGGGCCCATAATCGGGAAGCCAAAACAGAATACAGCGCAAGGGCATACTCGAAAAACATATCCTAAATCATCAAAGATATTATCAAAGCCATAATTAACATAAATACGACATAATACATTCTAAATTATCAGAGCCATATGCCCAGGTGTGATACGGTCTTCGAGCTCACCTTACATGCATAGCCCACAATTAATAAAACTATTATCAATATAAACAATAACTGTCCCAACTGTTTGATTATATCCCTAATCCAGATGGAAAGCCCAAGACTGATGAGCCAATTATCTAGGCCCTCCGAATCCACTGTGATATTATGGAATGCAGCTCGAAGCTGTTTTAGCTGCTTGTGGATTGAGGAGCCGTGATCGCTCAAATTCATACAGCAGAGGCCTTCCCACTCCTCGCAACCGTGCCCGTGTGCGAGGAGCAGGAAGTCCAGTGCTGCGCAATTTTGCAGAACAGCTCTTCGCAGCCCTCCCTGGCCTTCTAGCAAATCCGAGATAATATTAGATGTAATATTGAGTTCTTTGCGGGCCCAGCATGCCAACGCCCACAAAGTAGAATGGGCTTCCATTATCGAGAAATGAGGGAGGAACAGACTTTTAAACACATTTTTTGTTTTCCCGTACAGATTTACCTTAGAGTCACAGTCCGGTCCTAAGTCACTCAGGTCCCTCTTTATCATTGGGACCAGTCCAGTTTTTCACATCCTCCATAGAAGGCGCAAATAAGACAAGCTTGCCCTCATAGCAAGGCCCCCCTACAAGATAAGCAGGAACCCCTTGCCAGGCTCGCTTGCCATGTATCAGGAAAAGTCCAGGAGGTAAAGCCATGTCCGTATATTTGCTCCAAACCACAGGAACTGTGAATTGATTAGTCACATTTCAATCTCTTGTTGCTGATGTCAGAGCACCATCGCATTAACCTTCCTGCTCAAGGCTAAAGGTGACATTAACCCAGTTCCCAGCTGCTGATTTAAACTGCTGAGCTTTTGTCTCCGGGTCCGCCCAGGGTGCGATAAAATATACATAACTTGCCTTCCCGGGTAGCAACCCCCTTAAATTTAACTGTTCTGGGGGAGAGGGCGAACTGGATCAGTGCCTGGGTGGCGAGCGACGTAACCACCCCTATATAAGATTGCCAACTTTCCTTTTTAGTTATCAGTTCTCTTTTCCCTCTCTGCATCCTCGGGAATATCCGAGGGTAACGGAGTCGAGAGCTTCTTCGTTCTGTACTGCTCTCTACTCTGACCTTGATGGTAACTATGGAATCTGAGGCATCTTTGCTCAGTCTGCCGCTGTCGCATTTTTGACTTACGGCTGATTCGGTCACCTCTTCCCCAATCCAATCGGACCAGTCTCTGATGTCCCAATAAGGGACCCCTATGACACATGTCCGAAAGGGATCCCCTGCGCTCTGGAGCCCCAAACAGAATGAGCTTTGATGTACCGCTTCAGCCCATTTCACCCACATGTTTGGGCGATCCTTTACTTCATGTATTTCTGGCTGGCCCTGGGAGATCCTTGTCAGTATAGTCAATATGTACCAAATAATGATAACCCGACGAGGCCCTCGTTCTGGTTCTCCACGACCGCCTCCCGGTCCAGTGACGCGAAAGTGTTGTTCTTCAGGTGCGCCGCCCTGGTCCATTTCGCCGGTACCCATACTGCCCCTGCAGGGGTCTGCCAGACTTGGCACGACCTTAGGCCCCGTGGGTTAACACCCACACCCAAACCAGGTCCCTGTCCGCTGCATTGCAGACAAGATCGAACTATCCCCTGCGCCTCAGAGAATGTCAAATTGAACTGCCTCACCAGCCCCTTTGCATTCTGGGGAAACTGATGATGGGCAGTTCTGGCCGATTCAAACTGCTTGCGACCAAACTGCTGTGGCCCTTTCGGTGCGCTCACCAGCGTCCGCAAAGCAGGCACGACACTGTTTCCGCACATGGCCTTGCTTCCCACACTGGAAACACCTGGGAGCCCGTTTTTTAACCATCATCTCCTCCTGCAGAGAGCCCTGCCACGACAGAAACAGAGGCAGTAAAGCAGGCACGACACTGTTTCCGCACATGGCCCTGCTCCCTGCACCAGAAGCACTGGGGGTCACTTTTCCGGCCCCCCCGTTTCTTTTCCCCTATGGGGAGCCATTCCGGACATTGTCTCCGCAACCGTGTGTCCCCCTTTTTTTCCTGCAGGGGGCCCCACCATGGCAGAAACAGAGGTGGAAACAGCACTTGCCATGTGATCCTGCTCCAACATCTCGCCAACCGTGGCTTCCTGGGGAAGCGCACTGATAATGGCCTTGGTTTTGTGATTGGCATTCTCTATGATCAAGGTCTTTAAGAATGCCTCCCTCAAATCAATAGCCACATTAGAATCGGCCTCAAGGGCTCTAGACAATTTGTTAACGACACAAACATAGGTTAACATTTGTCTTGCGGGCTCACTATTAAGGCTGTACTGTTTGATGGTCGCCCTAATTTGGGAAAAGAATTTCCAATCAAATGGTTTGTGGACTGCTAACAACTGCCCACTGGTGTCTGCCGCCTATACCGCTGGAAAAGTATAATGCTTTTCCAGGGCCCCGACGACGGCCCAGTCCCCCTTGGACAGGGCGGCCTTAGCCAATTGCAACCAGTTGTCGCCTTTTCCACCATTATACATTATACAAGATGACATTCCATTTTCCATATCAGTTCCCTTGTCCTCCATAGGCCTTGTCCCACCCCCCTTTCTGCCACGCAGTGGCAGGAAACGCGCAGCAGGCGATTGAGGAACGGCATGCATTGGGTCTCGGAGCGGAGGAGCATCCCACGAAGGTGTCATCCCGGTGGGTGGAGCCATGGGTGGAGTCACTCCCTTATAAGGCAGCGTGTAGCAAGATGGCACTGGAGCGCTGGTACAAGATGGCGGCAGCGACAACAGCGAGACCGTGCTTGATGGAAATTGCACGGTACAAGATGGCAGCTGGTCCCGGTCCTGCGGCTGATGGTCGAATCCGTCGCTGGCTCCGGAGTTGGCCATTCTCCAAGGCTGTGACGGGGTCGCAGGCCGAGACGTGGGGGGTGCAGGCGGGCAGGAAGCTCCGGCGACGTTGGCCAGCGTCTCTGCGCTCCCCGCCAGGGCCTGCGCCCCAGCCGCCGAGGAGACGGGGTCGGAGATAGATATCAGCTCCGTCCTCCCGATCTCCTCGGTCCACCGCTGCTGTGCCACAAACGCCAAACGCTCCCAGGCCTGCTCAGCTTGCAAAACTTTCATTAGTTCGCGATACGCACCCCCCGGCTTCCTCGCCCTCCTATCCCCATCAGCCTGCTGTTCCAGAATATCCCCCACTGCCTGCCAACCGGGGACCGACAAGATCCCTTCAGGGGCAGGAAACTGCCCTGCATCCCCCAGCCATACCAGCAGAGCACTGATCCTTCTCCTCTGGAATGCAGGGGCTCGCTCAGCGAGAAACTCTAATAAGAGTTCCCCTACCGCCCTATTCTCCTTTCTAGAGGAAAGGCGGCATGTCAGGTAAAGGCAACGCTGTCACAGCGACAGCCACCTGACCGTAAGACCTCTCTCTCTGATACGGAGGGTCGGAACAGTAAATAAATAACCAAATAAAAACTGGGCTCCTCTAGATAGCAGAGATATAAACCCATCGTATGTACTTTGGGGTGGATGCCACCCCTTCCGTACCCACACGCCCCTTCTCCCAATGCTTACCACACCGTGCCGTCCGGTAAGCACTCCTGCTGCCAGACCCGTGCCCCGCTAGGCTCTGGCCCCCGCCTGCGGTACCTGCCCGCGGCCCGTGGCCCCTACCTGTCCTGACCCCAGCCTGCCAGGAGCCTGCCGCTCACTCAATGGGCAACCCGTACCGGCCCCAGGTCCTGGCATAATACGCCACAGCTGCTCCCGGCCCAATTTGTTGACCTCCCGAGTGACGCCCCTCAAGGGTCTGGCCTCAGCTGATCCCTGCACAAGCTCCAACTTCTGTCCCAGCTTCAGCTTTGACCACAGCCCCAAAAGCCCACTAAGTCTGTTGTGCCCCTCGCCCTCAACTTTGCGGATTGGGCTCCTCTGGGTGCCAGAGATATTAGCCCAAAGTAAGGCCCTCAACGCCTGGTGGAATCGCGCCGACGCTTGATGGTATCACGTCGGGGTCACCAGCTAAAGCCAGGCGTGCGCGTTCCTGACCACTCCCAGCGTCGTTCGGCGCTATCCCATCCGAGGGCCTTCACTTCCAGTGGATCATCGATGCAGGGGAGCGCCACTCACACTGCTCCCAAGGCGGTCGCCGCTAAGGGGGAAGCGGTGACGGTGGCACCAGCTCTCGGTATCACAGGACCCGATCAAGGGTAGGAAAGGCAGAATGGGTACGCCGCCCAAATGGGAGACCGTCGGGACTGTGAAAAATGACTCGATGCGAGTTAAGATCGACAGCCAACTTTATGCCAGAAAAACATACACTTATATAGGAGAGGTAAAAGGGGAGGAGCGAGGGAGGAGCGAGATACGGGATTGGTTGTATGCTAATTCCTGGACCCCTGTGGTTGGTGGAGCCCCATAGGTGGGCGATCAGTTGGCTGGAGCAGACTGCTCCGGCCCCCACCTTCGGGAGCTCCGACCCCCACCTTTGGGCTTCTGGAGCCTTCCAATTACCTGTAATGCCGGTAATTGCCGGATGGCCTGACTGAGCATGCTCCAGGCCCGGGGTCAGAGAAGGGTCAGTGGTACCCCCCTGTACATCCACATTTGATATTAATACATATGATGTTCTTAACAAAGCATTGTCATAACCCAACTCGCATTTCCCTACATCTCCCCCCTTTTTTCTTAAAGGAAGGGAAAAGGTAGGTACAACATCCCAACAGGGTTAAGCTACAACCAGCGCTGAGTACAGGGGAACAGTCACTTCCCTGGTCGTGCTGGCTGCGTTGCTCTTGATACTATCCAGGAGACTGTTGGCCTTCTTCGCCACCTGGGCAGTTTGATGGCTCATGTTCAACCGTCTGTTGATCCTTTTCTGCCATGTGGCTCTCCAGCCACTCTGCCCCAAACCTGCAGTGCTAAATGGAGTTGTTGCGACCAAAGTGCAGGACTCAGCACGTGGCCGTGTTAAACCTCATACCATTGGTCTTAGCCCATTGATCCAACCTGTCCAGATTCCTCTGTAGAACCCTCCTACCTTCAAGCAGATGAACTCTTCTTGCCAGCTTGGTGCCATCTGCAAATTTGCTGAGGGTGTACTCAATCCCTTCATCCAGATCGTTGATAAAGATATTAAAGAGGCCTAGCCCCAATACTGACCCCTGGGGGAACAGCTCGTGAGTGGTCACCTGCTGGATTTAACTCCATTCACCACCACTGTCTGGACCCGGCCATCCAACCAGTTTTTCACCCAGCGAAGTGTCCGCCTGTCTAAACCATGAACTGCCAGCTTCTCCAGGAGTATGCTGTGGGAGACTGTGTCAAAGGCCTTGCTGAAGTCTAAGTAGGGCACGTGCACAGCCTTTCCCTCATCCACTACATGTATCACATGGTTATAGAAGGAGATCAGTTGGGTGCACCTTGTGAAGGAACAGACTCAGTCTTGGGTGCAGAGTGAGACAAGTTTATTTTCACACTAACTTCTTTTTGTACTTTCTTAACACCAGTGTTTCAAAGCTTACAACCAATCAGCAGCTTGCCACCTGTGCACGGTTGTCCTGACTTCGTTTCCGCATAAGGTGGGGTGGGAGATGTTCTGGAGTCCTCCTTCTTCGGGGCTGCCTGACATCCTTGCTGACATCCTTGCGCTTAACTATCTGCTAACAAGGTACTATTGTCTGTGAATGAGCCTCCACATCTCACCCTTCTATATTTGTTTTTATTTGAACAGTAGTTAAATGATCAATCGATTATTAAACACATAATAAGAAACAAAGCAGACATGCTAACAATAAACAAAATATGCCAATCATCAACAGGCTATCTTACTAGACAGGTTACAAAAGGATTTTCCGGACTAAATAATGACAAATATAAATCCTTCTGTTTAACAGCCATCTAAGCTTCTAGAGAAGAGCAAAAGAATTTCATTTGAAACCTCTTTTAAAAAGGAATGTTCTAACCTAAAGACTAACCCTGCAGCATAGGCAAAGTCTGTTATAATGTTAACTGCAGAGGGCCATCGCGTAAAGATGCAGATGACCACTGATAATTCCACTATTTGCGGTGAGCCTGTGACGCCATGTATGTCGCTCTCCCAGTGCCCTTCTTCATTTTTCCAGACTGCACAACCTGTCCTACCTGAGCCATCAGTAAATACTATAAGAGCTTCAGGTATTGGCATAAGGCTCAGATGGGAAACAGGTAATAGAGAAAGAGAGTTAAAAGACTGTATGATTTTATGTCCTGGAAAGTGGATACTTATTTGTCCTGGATAATCTGCCAAGGCACACTGAAAAACAAAAGACTGGTGAGTCAAAAAGGTTTGTTTTGTACGGTAAATAAATAATATCAGACTCTATGCCATCTAGAAACATCAAACGCTGTCTTCCTTTTTGAATAACCATTGCAATCATATCAATAGCGGTGGTGACAATTTTGCCAAAATTATGAGGCATTCTAAAATTATTAATGGACATACGTCCTGTGGTATCCATTGTGCTAATAGACCGTTATGTTGGAAGCTAGAATAAAAAAAAAAAAAAAAAAAAAGACTGACAGGATAATTCTACTTTCATCTGTAAACAGTCTGAGTGGTTAACTTGTCCACGGGTAAGCTTTCTTGGGGATTGTCAAACTCGTGTCTCCCTCTAAAAGCTTAAATAGAGGATGTAATTCTTCTGTGGAAGTCCCTAAGGAGGGACTGATCCAATTAATAGTTCCCAAAAGTTTTTGAAGTACATTTAAAGTCTTTTTTTAGGGTCAATGATTATGGTCGAATTTGATGATCAGAAATTCTCCATCCTAAATATCGCCAGGGTGGAGTTTCCTGTACTTTATCTTCTGCAATTTTTAACCCTGGAGCCAATACTGCTCGCGTAATCTGATGCAGAACCTCTTCTGCTGTTTCCTTTTGCTTTGCAGCAAACAATATGTCATCCATTCTCAATTTCTAGTTTCTTAAAAATGTAGCTTCATGCTTGTTCATTATCAATTTGCTTCTCCAGAACCTCATTAAGCCGATCCAGAAACTTCATTTATGGCTCATTCGCATCTTGTCTTATGCTAACAAAAGGTTGTCTTTGTTTACCAGCCTCCAGAATGGCCTTAAGGGCGGGGAGAGCAAGTGCCTTTACTTGCTGCAGGCCCTCAGGGGGAATTCCCGCTTGTGTTGTTGTAGCACTGTGATCACCCTCCCCCATTAGCACGTCCACAGTAACAGCCCGTAAAGGACCCCTTTTCAACAGCCGCTGGTTTTCTTCCCTTGTGCTCGAGCAAACTCTCTCATTTTCGACTCCCACATCGTATATTGCATATTAGTCAAAATGAGGCGAAACAAAGTTTTAAAATCATGGGAAGTAAAAAACAAAGTATCACAGAGAGATTCTATATATGGTGTGCCAAGGCCATGATCTGTTGAAGAGTCGAAAGAGTTAACAGGTTGCTGAATGATGGAATGTGCTCACATTGACATAAAGATGTCAAGACTGAAGCATACCATGTATGACAGAATTTGTTTACGATGCTATAAAGATGACCAGACTGCAGCATGCTATGAATGACACACGATGCCATAAAGACGTCAAGACTGCAGCATACCAGGACCAGACGTTGTGATCGCGGAAGACAGAACGATAAGATAAGAACTTTATAAACAGGATGCAGGAACAAATGGGAAAGGGAGGGGGTGAGAAGGGGAGTAAGGCAGTTGCTTAAAGTGTATAAAAGGTCTGCTCACACTCTGTACGGGGTCCGTCGGCAGAATCCCGGATTCCAGCTAGCTGGTAACTTTGTCTTATTATCTTGCTGCTATTTAATTTGTCAATTATCTTGCTAAATTTTTGAAATACTGCCATTAACTACTACTATTAAATTTGTGAATCAAATTGATGGTCTTTGTCTCCTTACTTCCATATTCGGAAAATGGACATAACACCGTCACCGTGCGTCGCATGTCCTTCATAAAATTATATGACAGACCTTCCCAACACGGATTCTGATCTGGTGCACAGATAATGGGGAAGGTTTTCAGCATGCCCACATCTCCTGCCTGTTTTGCTCCTTGTTTTACTGAAGCCCATTTATCATGAGGATCCAGCGGGTATAGGTCTGGCTGCTTTTCAGGGTCAATAGGATCCGAGTCAAAAGGATCATCGTCCTGGTCATCAGGTGGCAGCACCGCAAAGTCTTTTGCAACGTGTTTTCTTTTCTGATTCTTATCAGGACATGATTGAGGTAATGGAGGCATGGAGGGGATGGCAGGGACCCCTGACCCCATCATTTATGTTCAACTGCCACCCACTATGAGATTTCAACATTTCAAATACAACTGTTAGGGTCGAATTTCAAGCTGCAAGTGGGACAAACACGGAGAGGCTCAGGTAAGCAGGATATCCTTTATTATCAGCTAGCTGGGGCCCAAGGCGCACCTGTGAAAGGGAATCTTGCCAAGGACCCCGTCGTTGCCACGCGTTCGTTTTTTATACATTTCAGAGGCGTGGTTACATATGATAAGGGGATACGTCTATGGGTGGTCTTCGGACGGAATTTTCCAATCTGCCAAGGTGGGGGCTTGTTCCAGGAAGTTCTCGGGTGGTGTGGTGTAGTTTGTTTGCTGAGTCATGCTGAGTCGTAAGGTTCTGTTCCCACATTCCCCCCTTTTCTTTTGTTCATTTTAAGAAATCCTTCTCACTCAAGTCATTCATGTCTAAGTACTGCTGTTGCATTATCATTAGCTGTACAGTTCCGACCCTATCTTTTATGAATGCTATTACACGATTTAGAGTATATGGCCCAAAAGTTAGAAGCAAAAGCAAAATAATTATTGGTCCCAAAAGGGTTGATACTAGTGTGGTAATCCAAGGAGATTGATTATACCAGTTGTCAAACCACCCCTGCTGACTTTCCTGTTCTCTCTTCCGCTGTTCTAATCCCTCTCTTACCTTTGTTAGCAAATCTCGCACCACTCCAGTATGCTCTGCATAGAAACAACACTCTTCCCCTAATGCTGCACATAATTCCCCTTGCTGCAAGAATACTAAATCTAACCCCCATCTGTTTTGCAGCACTACTTCAGACAGGGAGGTTAATGATTTTTCTAAGATATAGATTTCTCAATTCTCTCCAAATCTTCATCCACGGCTGCCCTCAAAGAGGCTAACTTTTGAGGCTGTCGGGCAAGGGAGGTTATTCCTGTTCCAGCACCCGCTATCCCTAACCCTGCGAGGGTAGTTATTGTCAAGGTGGTGATAGGTTCTCTTTTTACTCTAATATTTTCCTGACCCCAATGTATATACATGCTCTCTTCCTGGTGATACAATATTCGAGGCACCACTGTTACCTGTATGCAATATTCCCTACCCTCATTAAACACTGTCAAAGACAGACAAGGTGTTAACCCTGTCACAGAACATATCCACCATCCTCCTGTTCGTGGTATTGCCCATTTATTATTGTTTCTATTAATTACCTTTACTTCGATTCTGCACAGCACCTTTCTACTTTGCGGGACCTTACCCACACAGGCCCCTTGCCCTTTCACCAATTGTAAGGTAATTCCTAGCTTATTGTCTTCCTATCTACACTGAGGTGGGTTATCTTCAGAGCTAAGGTTAAATGTAGCATTGACCCCTATGGCTTCATAAAACGGGGGTCTTCTATCATAACATAACCAACATGCCGCTGTAGCGTTTGGGTTGGTCTGATTCAATGCCTCGTGTGCCGCTACCACTAGTTTCCATAAAGGGTCCTCTCTTCCTTCTGTTGTTCCTAGACCCACTGACCTGTCCATTGTAGGAATATGAGACAGTGAGCTTCTTGTCCCTGGTACAACTGTAGTTGTTTTCCGTTTCTGCTTTGTCTCCTCTTTGGGTTTTTTAATCTTGTTCAGGCCTACAGGTTTCTGGAGAACAACTTCCTCTTTTTGAATCTGAATCAATCCATTCCTGTGTTTTGCGGGCTCCCAAATCCCAGTTTCCCAGGTTTTCCCTAGCCTCCACCCTGGATCCTCAGGTTGTGTAACATTGACAAGGAGGTGTGTACAGTTGCCCCAAAGCATTGTGCTCCCGAATTTCACCCCTCCCAATTTACATCCCTTTGGTCCCATCTCTACCTTCAGATACTTGTCGCTGCCATAGCTTGATGGATAATCCCATCCCGGGATAGTTGCACAATCCCAATAGGGACAATAATACCAAGTTATGTCATTACAGTATCTCTTTCCTGGATTCGAGCTGGGACAAAAATAATAAGCATAATTTGGTGGCGGGGCCTTCCCCCAGTTATCTATGCCGAGCAACGTCGGGACAGACACATTAAAACTCGGGCTCCCCGTCATCACTTGGGTCTGTAATACCCGTGTATCTGCCCACCGGGCCAAAGTCCACTTATATGGTTGGTGTGGATTTTGTCCCATCACCCCACTTATTGTTACCAGTCCTATCGAGGATAGGTGACAGAGCACTGGAACAGGCTGCCCAAAGAGGTTGTGGAGTCTCCTTCTCTGGAGATCTTCAAGACCCACTTGGATGCAGTCCTGTGCCACGTGCTCTAGGTGGCCCTGCGTGTGCAGGGGGGTTGGACTAGATGACCTCTAGAGGTCCCTTCCAACCTTAAGCATTCTATGATTCTATGATTCTATCAGCAACAACATTCTTCTGCTAGACTCGGAGTCTCAAGGGATTCTCTGGGTCCTGTTGAACTTCCCACTTTCCAGCTTCTTCTTATTCTGGTGGAGTAGCCCTTTGTAGGTGGGAGTGTTGAATCCACAGGCCAATTCCATCCACCTTGAGAGCAGTAGGAGTTAAAAGAATTACAACATAGAGCCCCTTCCATTTTGTCTCTAATGATTGGCATTTGGATTATGGCGTTTAACCCATACCCAATTCTCCGGCTCAAGATCATGTAAGGGTTCCTTTGGCAATTCCCCTTGCTCATATATGGTTCTGATCATTGGGAATATTTCCTTGTGGACCTGTTGTGACGTGTGAACCACTTGAAGCACATCTTTGGATGTGCCAACTCCTGCTCCTGGAAACATATGATCTCGAAAGGAGTCAAGTTTAATACATAGGGGGTATTTCGTGCCCAGAAAACAGCATAAGGTAGGAGCGTCACCCAATCCCCGCCAGTCTTCGCTATCAATTTAGTTAATGTTTCTTTTAAAGTACCGTTCATTCTTTCCACTTGGCCCAAACTTTGAGGATTATATTCACAATATAATTTCCATTTTGTTCCCATTGCTTGTGCCAAGCTCTGAATTATGCCTGCTACAAAGGCGGGCNGGTGGGCCTATTATCCGATCCTATAGTTTCAGGAACCCCATATCTCAGGATTATTTCTTCAAGTAATATCTTGGCTACTACCTGGGCTGTTTCTCATTCAGTAGGGAATGCCTCCACCCACCCCGAGAAGGTATCTACCATAACCATTAAGTACTTATACACCTACTTCCCAGGTTTAACTTCAGTAAAATCCACCTCCCCTGCCTTCCCTGGACTCCACCCCCTCTGCCAGATCCCCAGGTGCTGATTTATAATTTTTCCTGGTTTCATTCTCTGGCATGCTACATACTCTTATACTATTCTCCTTCCTATCACCCCGTGGTTGTGGAACTGCAACCTGGCTGCTGTCATCAGTTTTGCTGCTTTTCTCTCCCTCAGGTGAGTTGTTTGATGCAACTGGGTT
>VWPW01020107.1:5906-141359 GCA_013389825.1 Crypturellus undulatus
GCTGCTGCGGGCAGCCCCGCGACACCGAGTACCGAGCGCGGGGAGCGGCTCAGCGGCCGGGGACGCTCCCGGGGCGCGCGGTGCGCGCGCTGCGGCCGAACCGCGAGCGCTGCGGAGCGGCAGAACGGACCGCGCAGAGCTGCCCCGCTGCGGGCCGCAGTCCAGCTCACCCCGAACGGCAAAACGGTCCTGCGGGGACACGGGAAAGCGCGGTGCCGCGTTTCAAGAAAAACCCAGCCACGGCAGACCAGACCAAAATAAATTCATATTCTGCACTACAGTAATTGTCTGTAATGACTGCAAATTCTTTGTTTCCCATGCACACAGGCATGTTCTTAAGCAGAAGCTGTATTTGATGCTTTAGAACGGACAGAACTAATTTCTTGTTTTTTTTTTCTTTTTTCTTTTTTTCTTTTTTTTTGTGATAGACGTGCAGTTATTTCACTCTAGGATATGTGAACACATCTTTAAGAAACGAAATGTATTCTGCTTTATTATTTCATTGTCTGAAAAAGCTGCTACTGACTTCAGCATTTAAAGTGGCTTTAAAACGAGCAGTTTAGTCACTTTTTTTTTTTTTTAAGTTTTATTTCAATGATGTTTTACTTGCCTGGTCAAAATTACGCAGTGCAGCATGAGGATGAGGCAGCGTTTCAGGTGGTCCTTATCAGTTATTTTAATAGGAGGTTTCCAAATCCCCTCTGGAACGAGCTGTTCTTTAGGAGAAGGGGCCGGTTCCCACTCCGCAAACCCCAAGAGCCCGAGTGACTTGTTCACCGGGTTTCTTCGGTAATTTCTCTAACGTGTCAAGCCACTTCGCTAAAAAAAAAACATTCAGAGAAGGGGAGGAGGGGCACGGGGGGAGAATGGAGGAAAAATAGGCTTCCCAGTGAGATATTGATTTAAAATATGAAACATTTTATTGATACAAGCAAAACCCAGACTTAAGGAAGCAGTTTGATACTGCACAATATTTGAAAAAAAATCATGTGCATCTGTTTAGCACAATATACTGCATAATGACAGCAATCTTCCCTGTTTGTATCTATTCATCTGATTATACAGCGTAACAATTCTTTTTGCTACACATTTATTTACTAAAGGGTTTTTTTTAATGGATAATAAATTAGTAAATCAGATACCATGTGCTTAGGAAAACACGTTAGTCAACTGCCTACATGCCGGATAGCTGTATTTCATATTTTATGTGCTATGCAGTGCCAGTTGCACACACACACAGACCACAGTGTGAAGTTATGTGCTTCCCTGGTGGAAAGACAAAGCTAGTTTTAAATCACTACTTAGCACTCTTTCATCTAGGCACTCCTTACTTTGAAAAGCTTCAGTTTTTAACGCTGCAATGCAGCACTGATGTAATGAAGAGCTTTGACTTACTTGAAGTATAACCCAGTGGCCTTCTTTTGATGCTTTTTCCATAGCTATTTCTGCTACAGCTTCCTGTCCTTGACCCACAGATACATTGTGAAGTTCTCCTGAGTCAATGGTAAATCCAAACTTGCTCCCTAACAGAACAATACACTGGACTATTTCGAGGCAAATGCTGAAGTGTAGAAGCAAGCGTGTGTCCTGCACGTCGTGCTTAAATGGCACACATCACATGAGTCACGATCACACAGCCACAAAACAGCTCTCAGAAATATAGCTTCAATAAACCAGCTGAGTTAGTATATTTTGTTGCTTTCTGACTGGATATTCCTATGCCAGCAAAATCTTGGTAAGCCTGGAAAGCAATCCAGAAGGGGATTGCTGGTGAACTCCCTGCCCATTACCTATACAAATATGTTGATGGGCATAAAAATGCATACACTGGAAATGTACAGCTGATTAAAGAAAAGAAAATAATGTCTGACTAAAGGTAACAGTGCACACAGATGGTGCAAGGGTTCAGAAGTCCTTACACTGAGATTAGGAGGTAGTTTGGGAACAGGGGGATTAGCAAGATTTCGACATGCCGCAGTAATAAGGTCAGACCTCGATGCATGTGTTGGTACGCAGGGCTGGTGGCAGGTGCTGGTGACACGGGGCTGGGCACCCGGGTACCGCTGCATCCCCGGATGCGGCCAGCACCTGCCAAGGCGCTGCCTGGGCATCAACGTGGGACTCAACAGGATCAGAGAAGCCCCATTTATTTTTCCAGTGCTGGTAGTTAGGATAAAGACTAGTGGTGCTACCTGGTAATTTGGTAGGACTTCCCCTCTTATTCAGGAGTAAATACAGTGTTCTTTTATGATTGTTAGCCACAGTGTTTAGTCTACACTAATTTAATGCTTCAAAAGGCAAACTGGCCAGTGCAGGAGAGAAAATGAACCCTACGGGGAAACAGAACCACCCTCGAAAGATTTTGTGAACACTGTCTTACGCTTCTGCACACACTTTATTCCAAGTTTCATGTGAACAGAATTCCCATAAATTAAGCATTACAGTTAATGGTGCCTCACAGAAACCAACAGCTCAGGTGTGAGTCCCATCTACAGGGCATAATATTTTATCGTGACTTGTATTTGGTAGCGATCCAAGTACAACACACATTAGGGTCACTCACAGTGCAGAATCTGTCCTTCAAAGGGCCGAGGCCAGTAATGCAGACTGACAGCATGAGTCACCCTGGCTACTCCGCTGCCTTGCATCATTATCAGCTTCAGAAGGGAACTGGGTGCCGTTCAGGCTGCTGCCATAACAGCTCTGCCTCTTCTCCTGCTGCACAGCAGCCTTCAGCAGCTCTATCTGAAGTCACAGAATTTATTCACCTTCCTATCTGACCACACCTGAAAAAACACCATTACATTTGAACACAAATGTGGATTTTGAAAATCAATATAACTTAAGATCTTGATTTTTTTTTAAAGTGTGTTGAATCTTTACCACAATCAAACCTACATGATTAGACTCTAATTTCTCCGAGACGAATTAAAGAGAAAATCAGGGAACTTGTGCAACATAGGTCAGTATTAAGTTGGAGAGTTCACAAAGCATCAGTTTCTTTCTTTCATTATTAAAAGCTTCAAGACAAAACAGCTGTGAAATTAATAGAAAATATTTATAATGATTATCACTGTTTAACTCTGAAAACACTTTGCATTTTGTCCTTGGCTAAATTTTCCTTTCAGAACATGTTTAACACACAGAGAAAATGTGCCACACACATCATTTTGGAAGAACAGATGAACCTTCAGCAAAATACGGATGTAGTCTAAACTGGAGGCTTAGCTGAAATATCTAACCTTTCAAAGAAAATGTGAACTTCTTTTTTGTGAGCTTTTTAGTATGTCTAGAAACACTGAATTATACTGAGAAAGCATCGATATGACAGCTCAGTTAAGCTCAGGTATCTCTAGAACACCTTGAAAAATTGCTACATGTATGGTGAAACGCTTAAAATTTTAGATGTTTAGAAAAGCCAGATCTTTCTTTAGAAGAGTAAGTACAGTCATCTGTAGCAACTAGTGTAAAAAGAAACAAACAAAAAAACCCACCATTTTTCACTATGTTGTACCAGAATATATTGTATACTGTTACTTGAAATTAATTCCAGAAATGCTGGAGAAATGTAGCTGTGTATTAGTACCCACCACTTATAACTACAAGCCTCCAGAGCAGCAAAAAATAGAATGAAAATAGACTGTTTCCTGCCACTGCCCATTTGAAAAAGAACAGGAATTTTGAGAGGGGGAGGGAAGGAGTTTCCTTTTTCCCTGATGGAGTTTATTATTCTCTGGAAACAGGTAAACCAGTGCTGGCTCATGAAGATACTTTAGAATAGGAAATGTTTTGCCTTTGAAATGTACCAGATTACATGTCATTTCAAATCGTGTTCCCAGCAAAGATACCCCTGGGACCACCTTACAAGAGCTTTATTTCTTGCCTGCAAATTAGTCAGTTCAAAACACTTCTCCTCTCATCTCTGCCTGCAGCTCTTAATACCACACATGCCATTCGCAAAATAGGGGAGAAGAATGAAAAGACCCTGAATACAAAAATACAAATAAAGAATAAAACAAAAGATTGTAAAGGCAGGAACAAGATGCAGTTCATCCGACAAGAAAACGGCTGAGATTTTGGTATATTTTTGGAGACATTTCAATAAAACCTCTCTTGTGGTTGCAGCAGGGGCTCATTGAAACAGCTATGTTTTCCAAGTGGCAGACAGACAATAGCATCTAAATTATTTTTAAAAAAGCACTCATAGCACTAAAGCGACCACTACTACTAAATCCATCTTAGAGGAGAAGGGTGGAGGAAGAAGAAAGGTCAACAAATGTATCGGGTTCTTTGTGTAATGCCTCACTGACATTTTCCAGCTCCCTCAGCTGGGTTTTATTTTTTTATATTTTTTTAAGAATCCCGGTAAAATGCAGTAAAGGATTTGAGGTTATCGTCTGTCTCTCTCTAACTTCTGACATCTCTTTATGACAATAAAGAGTCACAGCCAACTGTAACAGGAGGGCAACACAATGAATCCTGGTAAGACAGGGAAGGGGGGAGGTTCAACTTTGCTGCCCCTTTGCCCCTGTGTCTTCCTCGCAGAACAGAAGTGCCATCTGTTCTTAGCCCTAACATGCATGCGTTTGATTTCCATTCAGTAATAACTAACACAGGAAAAAGATTATCAAGTGATCTAAAGCCCTACCCACATTAGCAGTCTTCCCTCTCCGATGTATTTTGTTTGCGCCTCCAAAGATTTGCAGATAAAATGGATACAAACAAGCCCTTTGATTGCCTAGAATTATTCCATTCCTCGGTAGCGGGCCATATGGTCAAGGTGTGGAACATGACTAGATTAAGGATATATCATGCTTGGGAAAGAAAAAGACTTAGGGCAACCAAAACATTTAGGAAAATCAAACAAAAGGAAGGATGAATACTCTAACCTGAATTCAGCAAACAGTCTCTATTACTTTATGTTGTAATATATATTGTAACAAAATATGTATGTATACTGCGCAACTAGGCAGTCAGTATTGAAGTATGATCCTGTTTTTAAAAAGCCTGCAAAAAATATTTCTTAGGCTTCATAGTCAAATTTGTTGTATTTTCGCATTAAAACAAACAAACCAATCTCCCTCCCATAGACCTTCTAGTGCAGCAAACTCAGTTTGAGACCCAAAGGGCTAATGAGAGCTTTTTTTCCTTCTTATGTCACTGCTGGTGCTGAGGCTGTGCAGATCCCTCACTCATACCTTGCACTTCGTTGCTGAAAGGAGGTGCCTGTATAGCAGATGCCAGGGAAGGAAAGGAGCCTACAAGGTGACGTTTGCCAAGCGGGATGGTGACTAACCAACGGGGGCTGTGGGATTTCTCTGCCCCAGCCCTCTGCTCTTCCCTCTTGATCTCTATTCCTGATCATACCAGTATCTCATCTCATTTCTTCATCTTTTCATCACTTTTCGCCTTTCTGTTGCTGCCTGCTTAACTTCTTCCTGAAACACTTCTTATATGACCAGAATTTGCCCCATGTTGTTAGATTCCTACTCTCTTCTCAGGGACTTGGAAAGGACGTGGAAACATAGGAAGTGAATGGCCAGAACTGTCACAAATGTAACTTTAAAATGATACAAGACAAGAGAATGGCCAGCAGGTAGGTTCTGCCTCAGAGTAATTACTCTGCACAAGTCAGACATTGCTTAAACTGTATCTGAAATGTGAAGCTGATCTGTCTGGCAAACCTACTGATGTCGACATTGTCAAAATATATGAGACAACATTTCATTTCTCCAAATTTCCATTAATTTCATTGTCTTATTTTCTTTCTTTTTCCTCCTACACCAGGATGACACTTTTGAAGCACATTTTTAAGAACATAATTTGATCAAATGATCCAAGGGAACTCCCCATAGACATCCATGATTTAATGCTACATCAGTTCTAAAGGTTGGCATGACTGACAATGAAATTAGGTTTAACTCTGGTTAATTTTTAGATAACAAATGCAGTGCATTTTTTGTTTTTCAAAGTCAGGACTGTATTTTGTTTACACAGTTCAGTTAGAAATATATCAAATAAAGGCAGTCATGCACCATGGTGATCATTCTGAACACTCAAATCTTAACGAGAGCAGAAGGTGCTTGGTACCTTTCTGGAGCCAGACCACTGCAGTGTCCTAGAAGGTGACTTCCACCTGCCCTCGAGGAGACAGCATGGGAATTCATGCCGTTGGCTGATTGAGGATTTGATACAGGAGATACTCCGCTCTGAACGCAAATAGGGTCAGCATCTGACTGTGAACTTCTCTGTGCTTTCCCTTCCTCATCTCCACTTGGGATTTCACTTTCCGGCTCACAGAACAGGCACTGGAAGGAAGTCAAAGGGAGCCTCTTTTATCAGCTTATTATTTTTCCTCCGAGTCCTGAGTCGCATTTCTGCAGGCTTCGGTCTTCTCTGCTCTGCACCGTTCCTCACTCTTCGCAGGGGAAGAGGGGAGCTGCTGCCAGATCTCAGGAGAGGACCGTGCAGGCGCGGAGCCAGAGCGCGGCTGCACCAGCCGCTGCACACTTCTCACAGACAAAAGGCAGTGAAGGGAAAGGTGGCACTTTAAGCTACATCAGACATCATTATACAATACCCTTCTCATTCAGCTCGTCCTAGGGAGAATATGCACATGCGGCAGCAGCACAGAGGATGTGAATAGCTGCTGTGAAAGTAGATGCAGCGTTTGAGGTGAGGCTGGACAGTGGAGAGTGAGGCAATGAGCCGTCTTTACAGAGATGCCCCGAATGACAGCAGCTTCTGTGAAACCAGCCTTTTGTGTCGGTAATAGGGAAGCAGCTCGGAGTGGCTGAGAGCAAACGAAAGCATTTTAGACTGACGTGTGTTGCCGGAGGGGGAAGGAAGTTTCCAGAGACGCAGCAGAGCCCATGAGCAGCTCAAGCCACAGGGATCAAGTGCACAAAGCTGCCTGCATCACCTCCTGCTACAGGAAGGCATGGCCACAGGGCACGTGTTTCCTCCCTTGCTGAGGTGAGGCTTGCAGAACCACAAGGCAAGGTGTGCACCTCAGCCCGCATGGCCACGTGTGCAGACATGTACGCGCACACATTCGTAAGCATGAGTTTGTGTAAGGCCTACACTCTACCTGGAGTGTTAGCTAGGATGGGAAAGGAAACTCATCTCCTCCAAACGGACTTAGGAAAAAGGGTGGCTGCGGATGTTGCACAGGGCGAGCTGCTCCCGGCCCGCACCGCGGCGTGGCCGGGGAGCTCCCTGCCGCCTGCCCGGGGCAGTGCGGCACTGACAACCTGTAACGGGGGCAGAGAAACGCGTGCCCTGACGGCAGCGCGAGACAAGAGCAGCAACACGCAGACTCACACGCAGGCATCCCGAGGAGAACTAACAACACTGCATTTCTTCATTGCCGCTACTGGACTTGCTAATAAAAATGTGTTTTATTTTTATAGCTGATATAATTTGTATAATCAGCATATTATGATTATTACAATTAGAGCTACAGGTTCTAGAACTAAGTTCAAAATTCCTGTAGCTGTGAAAGACCATAAGATAACCTATAAGATATAATGTAATTAAAATCACATGCTTCAATCCTAGTTACATCACACAGAATCACACACAGACAAACACACATGCACATGTTATCAGGCAAGTTTTACACAACAATTTCTGGAACTGGTCCAATGCAAGACGCCAAATATATGATTACAGATTGCTTAGACACAAAAGAAGAAATGCTGTACTGGTTAACTTTGAAGCTAAGCTGGAAAATAGCATCTTCACATATATGTTGCATGTTTCAATCCTCCTGAAAATACTCACTGGACTATTCCTTCTTATCTCATATCTGTCTTCACAGATGAATATCTTCAATAGTAGAACACTCTTGTCAACACATTTCCAAAATTATCTGCTCTGCTTCTTAGTGACAAAAAGACTTTTTCCATCCACCTGATACATGATTGCATTTTACATGTATGTAGTGTTTCCATCACATAATAAATCTGGCATGTTTTAAAATATTACCAATATAAGAGCAAACAAAGGGCACATTTATTTTAAAAAATACTGTTTTCTAAGGCAAATGTGTTTATACCTTATAATCCATCTTGCCTTCTATGCTGTATAAATACACAGTTTAATATGTACAAGTAAACATATATATATTAACATTAGCAGTACGGATATTCCTATCTTGGTGACCTGTTAATCACAGTCACCTCCAATAAGAGGAGGCAGAATCCTCCTCACCCAGGGAAACCTCATCGTGAGAAACCCACAGCCTCCCAGGAACCCTCTTCCGGAACGGGGCCACTCTCAATAAGAATTTTCCCTTATGTCTTGTTAAATCCCAAGCTCTGACTTCTGGCTGTTGCCTCTGCACCCCTCCGAGAAGAGCCTGGCCCTGGGCCCTCTCCTTACCCATGTGCAGACAGCAGCAAGCCCTGCTTTGGCTTTGGCTCCTCAAGGTGAAGCATCGCAGCTCCCTTGGCCTCTACTGTTCCTCACTGCTCCAGGGCCCGGCCATCGTGGTGGTCTCCACTGCATTACTTTCAATATGCCAACGTCTTTGTTTTACTGTGGGAGACGCAGTAATTTTAGTTCTTGATTTTCATTTATGATGGCTATTTTTATTCACATACTTCTTGATAATGTGTAATAACACTTTTAACTCTTTCTACAACTGCACTTTCTTCTCAGGTTTTATCCTGTTTAGTCTTATGTGTTTCTGTTTCAGCTTGTAGTTATGCTCCTTTGGAGTCTGAATTTCTACTTGTGCTGCCTATTCTTCTTCAGTTACCCTTTGGGCCGCTGACTAGACACTCATTCAGAGTATTAAAGCTTTTTGAGAAAAGAATTTAGATTTTTTTTTCTTTTAATTTTGCAAAATCTTGCTGTGTCTCCTTAAGACTTCTGCCAGAAGCTAGACCACAAGGGTTTGTTCCTATTGAATAATCTGAATAATACCCTGGCCTTGGACAAAAAAGTACAGTAAAGAAGATACTTTCAAAGAAGAGAGATGATTTGAAGATTAGGAGAGTAGCTGAACCCTTCTGGGTTTCCCTCCACAGAAATCCTAACAGCATTTGGCCCTGCAGTATCCTAGGATGGAGCACTTTTGAGTTTCCTCTGTGCAAGGATACTCAGGACTAGCAGAAGATATTCTCCCTTTTGAAGAATGCAGCCCCTGAAGAACCCCCACTATTAGGAGTACGACCTCTTTTCCTCCTCTTCTCCATTCCCCTTCAGTTACTTAAAATTATTAAATTAGCATTAGAAACACAGGGGAAAAATACAGTCCAAAAATCACTCCAGCAAAGGTAATGGAGCTGTAATTGCAGGTGGCACAGAATTTAGTACAAAAGATGGTGTTTCAAATATTTGTTTCTCTCTGCTTAAATATTTTAAAAGAATATATAAAGGAAGGAAGCAAGCAAGCTAGCGGGCGGAGAAGCTTTCCTTCCTCGGTTTTTGTGAACTAAGAATAGATGGAATATATAGCAAGTAGCTTGCTATTAAATTTCCCCATGACAAATAATGCAGCTGCACGTTGTGTGCAAGAACATCTGCTGAATTATGTCACAGGCAGAATCCCCCACATTAGGAATGTGACTGGAAAAAACTTTAGGTGGAAAAGCAACATAAACCCATTTTGTAAAATCTCTCTCCACCTTCTCCTCCCTCTTCCTTTTTGAGCTATGATAACTGAGGGAGTCTATCACTCCATCGTGAAACCAGTAAAATCACACTATAAAAGTGACCGAGTATTTCAGCTTTCTTTCATTACCCCTTAGAAAGCAATTATGTCTTTCCTGGGGAAAGTTTAGAAAAGAACCTCCAGAAGAAGAAATATATTAGAGATCAGAGCTTGGTCCAAGCAAGGCTTGACACAGTCTGCAGATACAATTTAACTCTGCAGAAATCAAGGGGTACTTTCTTGTTTTGCTGTGTCTTGTGCAGTTATTCAGTCCAAAGTAAGTGGTGGGACTGCTGCCAGTACAGTTATATGGCAAATACGTCTAAAACGTATAGCCTTGAAAAGTAAGGAGAAATTCCTTACCTGGAATGTAGTAAGCTGCCACAGACAGCTGCTTTAGAACATTACAAAGTTCCTTCAAGATCCGTAGAGCCATAATGAAGGAAGGAGTTTGTATTTTTCAAAATAGCGATGGCTTTGTTTTAATCACTCAAAGGTTTGCTTCCACTTTCTAAATATTCTGTGATTTTATCTCTCCAGTAGTTTCTTTGCAATCTTTGAATATATGAAAGTAAGAAATTTTATAAGGGCAACACAAGCATTGATTTTTATGTAGGTTTGAGGCAGTCTAAAAAGTGTTATGATAATACCACAACAAGCAAATACATTAACTATAAATGCCTTGTTCATAAATGCCACTTTGTTTTGTAGGGAAGCCCTTATTCAGGCCCATGAAAGCTCTGCGGTCTAACGGCAAGAGCACAACCCTTCAGAAAGATTTCTGTCACAATTTTACAGCCAACACACATTCTGAGTATACTGACCTGGTCTCTGACACCGGCATTCTTTGATCGGATCCTTTGAACTCTGCTTCATTTGCTAGTTGTACAAACTCTTTTTTTTTCCTTCCTATTTCAGAGGTCCATATTGAGCTTAAACAAAATGTTTCTATGGTTCTTTGAAAAAGAAAAGGATTTGCAAGTACAACTGATAACATCTGACATTTATTTACTATTTAGTTAATTAGAAAAGTTTCCTAATTTAATAACCAGTGATTTTGAACTTGCACTTCTTGGTTTGCATGTTCATTGACTCTTTGCACAAGATGATCATGTGCAATACCACAGCAGAAGGAAACACCATGTCCCCTTACCTCCCAAGGGGTTACAGAGCTGGAAAATGCTTTTATTAACCTTTCAGTATCCCCAACCTGCATGTGGAGAAATGTACATTCAGTGAATGGTTTTGCTGGCCCGAGCCAGCTGCAATCAGCTCTGGCTACTCCAAGCTACAACAGGCTGCCTGGGTGAGCCACAGACCACCTGAATTTTACTGCACTGATCCTTCCACTGCAGGTTCTTGTGCCTTACCTAGTCTCCTAGGAACACGCTCCAGTACCTGCAAACAGCTCAGCATAGTAGAGGCCTCTTGTTAAACAAGTAGTGATGCAAGAGGAAAAACTAATACTATAAGAAGCAATGGAAAACATACCAAAAATAAGCTACTTATATATGATGTCCAAGCCATACAGCTAGAATTTCTGTGGTGCAACTTTTAAGTAAATTATAGAGCTTCATGGTGATTTTAAAAGTTGTATTTTATATTTGTCATGGTGGAAAAACACTGTTTCTTGTAGAGTAGAGACATATGCAGTTCCCTCTTGAATAAGTTATTTCAAAGACACAGATCATGAAATGAATATAATTCTAAAAAATAAACATATTTATTCTAGACCAAAAGGAGTCACATTCAGCATCAAAATGATCATTATTTTAGCTGATCTAGTTCTTTTAGTTGTTTATCTTCATTTCTATTTCTGCTGCTGTGAGTTTTGTTGTTTGCAACCTATCAGCCAAAAAAATATCCTGAAGGAAATTACTGTCAGCAGCCAAAACCAGTATCAGTAATTCATCCCCAGGCATTGTCAACTTAATTTTAAAGTAATCTTGCTGCTCTGTGAGTTCAGGCTGAAGTAGTAAGTTTCCAAATCCATAAATCATACACTCTCAATGTAGGAAATACAGATCTCTTTCAAATATTCTGATTTTCTAAAATTTCATTATTAATACAATTTTGGTAATTAAGGCTTCAAGCACTAGCAAAAGGAAAAAGAAGTAAAACAGGGAACCTTACTCCGAACATAGGCAGGCTTAAAATGAATACTAGCCAACTAGTGGCCATGCAACCCTACAGCACGCACATTGAGCATTTATGACTGACCATTTTCCGAAGTTATTTCAGGAGGGGATGTCAGCTTGAAAATGGTACCTACCTTCATGGAGTCATTTGACTTGTCCCCAGGACTCAGTAGCTTCTCTGCCTGTCCCTGCAGGCAGCTCCTGCTCTGCCGTCCTTGCCTGGAGAGCATCGGAGGCAAAGGGCTTAAAGGCAGGAGGTGCTGTTTGCTTAGCTTCACAGAGCTTTGTATTTGATGGCTTAGGTCCTGTGAGGCTTTTTTTTTTTTTTTTTTTTTTTTTCTGAGCTTGGCTGTAACAATAAAGGTCATTTGTGAGTTTGAAAACTTAATCCTGGCTGCTGTTCCTGTCTCCTCTAGAGCACGAGAGCGCAGCCCAAGCCCTGCCTTGCTGCCATGGGTATATTAACCTATCTGTGTCCACAGTTCCGCCCTGCTTACCTACAGATTTGATTACAAGAGTTACTCCATATACGGACAAATGGGATCTGAGAGCACACTGAGATATTTCTATTCCTAGTCATTTGGTGAATCCGAAGAAATTTCCTGGGTTGTAACAAGGCTGTAAAAAAAGATTTCCTGAATTTAGAAAGTCTGATTAAATTCTCTAGGTCTAAAAGTCCCATTTAGAGAAGTGATTTGGAAGCTTTCTATGAAGGATCACTGAAAAAAAATGTGGTAAACTTATCTTCCTGCATGCCAGAAAAAATAGTTTGGCAGCAAATATGAAAGACAGAGCAGCATCTGTCCCAGTCCCAACACACTATGAAAAGGAAGGAGGGAGAAATTAAACATGCTTCTTCACTGTGGAGGACCCCCCCACCGGTGTGGGCCCCTTGAGCCACACTCAGCATAAAGGGGCTTCTGCTCGTCCGTCCAGCATGGGGGTGGCAGTCAAGGGACACTCATCATAATAAACAGGCAACATTTAGGGTAACAGGAGGCAACAAAGGCAGCAATAAAGAAAAAATGGAAGATACAGCACTGGGTCTGGGGTGCTGTGATGACTGAATTCAAAAACATTTTGCTTCTCAGCTTGAACTTTTTAATTAAGGAATTTCACAGTAATTTGGGCTAGGTTTAAAGAGTAATAAATTTAATGCTCTGGCTCACTAAATACTTTCTTGCAGTCTGACTAAGCAGCAAAGACTGGAGTTGAAGGAATTCAGCACTATTCCACTAATAGCACTTTCTCTCCAGCCTCTGCTGTAGGTAAGTGCTGTTCTACGGCACCCTCCTTGGGGTTAAGTGATTTAGAGAGATTAGACAAGGCAGGTGACATAATAGGCTGGAATGGAGGATGCCCAAATACTCAGTCATAGCCCTGACGAGCAGGGGATGTGAGGGATGATGCTCTGCCACTTGCAAGAGGGGCCAGGAGGGAAGGGCGAACGCCTGGGAGCTGTAGGAAAGGCAGAAGGAACAGCTAAACTAGCAGGAGGGGAAGGGCTCAGGAATATAATGAGGAGGTGGGGGAAATGACACTGGAATAAAAGGGTGAGTGAGTATATGAGATACCCAGTCATCTTGGCCTTCCTCTGTTCACAGCACTCCCTCAAAGGGTGGGTACAAGACTTGAATGGAGAGGATGGATGTCAAAATATTTCCACAAAGAATGTATTGTAATAAATCAGAGAAGAGGGCAGAATGGAGGCGAAGAGCCTAGCAAAAGGTAGAATAGAATTATTTTTATTCTGAGTGAATGATTATGTTTCTTAGATGATTACATCCAGAATGATGTTGTGTTGAGGAAGATGTTTGGCTAGACAGAAGGAAGAGCTCAAATTGCAATCACTGAACTCTGGTACATGCAAGAGTGTAAATAAGATAAGAAAGGATCAAATAGATAAGATTCAGATGGACCAAACATGTTTGGGATATGTCATAGGATAACTATCATACAAATATCCGAGGAGAGTTTTGAGAGGAAGAGAATTTCAACGTATGCAGAACAGGGAGAGAAAGCTTATGGAGTAAAGAGCACAGACTATAAAAACATTACAGTGAACATGTAACTTTCGAGTAGTGGGTCAAACACAAGACTGATTGGTTCCTCCAAGTTGTCTATCAAAATAGGACCTCTAGGAAGAAATACCCATTCTTTAACCTACATATATAAAAATCCACACCAGTACAGGGCTGAGGAAAGGGAAAAGATAAAAGGCCAAATTGTATCATATTTCTTATACTTGGATGAACTTGAAGCAAGGAAAGTAAGCAAAGAAAAAAAAGCTACAATATCTGAGGCATTAAAAAAATTCTTGCATAACATAAAGAGTTGAGAAAAAAATAGTTGCTGTGTTTCCTCAACAGCTCAGCAGGTGTTTTTACTCTCACTAGTCACTGCCAAATGACTCTCTTCCTTTTTTTCATGCAAATAGGTAACTTTCAAATCTAAACCATATCTACCCTTTATTCAGTTGATCCCTTGGAGATGGGTTTTGATCAATAGACACCAGCGATCGCTGTCTGTTAGGCCAGTTATATCTGGCATGGTTATGGTATTGCTAGGCATTGCCATCACTTTTCTATTTAGCAATTGCTGCATCATCCATTAGCACAGCAGCTGCATCAGACTGTTGTAAAGGGAACCTAAAATGCTAAAGGTTAAGTTTCAAATTCCTAATTACTGTAGCTGATAAGCCTCATCATTCACTTACTTTTGTAAGAAGCATCATCATCAGGAAATGAATTATTTTTCCTAACTTCACTCAGAAGTCAGGGAATGACAGATGCAGATCCAGCAGCAGGATCCTACTGCTATGTGTTTGGGAAAGAGCTTGGCCCTTCTGCAACGTAAACCAGGTCAACCCTGTTCCCTCTTCTCACTGGTGAGCAAGGAGGAAGCACTGTACGTGCCCAGAGGGTCAGAGCTCGGCTCTCTGTGGATTAATCATTTAGCTGTGGACTCAGATCAAGTCCCCGCTGCGTTATCTACAGGAAGGAGTTTTTCTCCGTGAAGCTTCTGAGAACTTTGCACTGAGGAATTTCAGAACTCACCTTTGCTCTGTATGGAGCAATGTGTGCAATTACTATGGGAACCTCTGCCAGTTAGGCTGCCTGACTTTCAGGAGTTTAAAATCACAGTTATATTACATTTTTTATATGCTTGTATTTTATTTTCAGATATTTTACGAAAACACAGAAATTACATCATTTTTTTTTCCCTTGTGATGTGAGACTGTTCTAGTGCTATGCTACCTTCTCTTGCTTATTTATCTTTACCTGAAGAAATCCTTTGGTAACGTGCAGGGCCACACAGTGCTGACAGTCTTAGGTGCAGCCTGTAACATTCACCCATCCTCTGGCACGTAGCAAGGAAAACACAAATTATTTTATGCAGCAACCTGGCATTTGGAGAGAGACGGCTATGCAGACAGTAAATGCTGCTACACACCGCTCCCCTACTTTCCCAAACTAGCCTTCTGACCCAAGTTAATGATTCACAAGATTCTGCAGCGATTTCCCTGTGAGCTCCCACATTTGTATAAGTAAAAGCTCATGTGGTTTCTGTAGAGAGATTTGTAGAGTGAAATTACAGCACAAAACATTGATGTTATGTGATTACAGTAGCTCATAGTAACTTAAAAGAAATTGTTACTTTAAACTTCCTGTAAGTGGCTCACAATAGAACTTTTGTGTGACACACCTACAAAACAAATGAGTTAATCACAATATGTGTCATTTTTAATTCTTCTCCCTCATTTTCCCTTTCAGTCATTCTCTCTTTGTAATTAGCATGAAGACTATCCCTCAGTCAAAACTAGCCACCTGGAAACTTTCCGCTTGTTATAGGCAGCTTTTTTTGTGAATTATGAATGTGCAAAAAAAAGCCCTTTCTCCACACACCCTCTTCCTTGAATAATTCAGAGATGAATGAATGAATGAACTTTATTCAGGCTTGCAAAAAAAATCATATTTCAGCTGATAACAAGTACGAAAAAATTCAGATGAAAAGGATTTTTTTTTTAAGGATATTATGAGCATGGGAGAACAGCAGGTTAAGACGGAAGTCTCAGTGCAGCCTTAACTATAACAATTGCTATCAAGCAAATACTATATCCCAGCACTAAATCTTGCTTTGTGCTGCCCTGGTGCACAGTAGTGGGGACAGAATAGAATAATAAGAGCCAGTCCCTTATGCAAACAGCAGGGCATAGCACTCACCAGAATACAAGGGGAAGGTGAGCCTGCCTACTGTTCTGCCTCGCTAACCATATTCCCAAGGTCTGTGGGTTAGTTGTCACCTCTAGCTCCAGTCAGCGAGCAAATGTACTTCAAACAATAGCACGGGGCACATTTTGGTCCCTTCCAGAAGAGCATTTTACCAATTCATTGCCTCCAAATATACTGTTCAATTGAATGAAGTATTTGAAGGAAGTCCATGTAAGCAACATCATGGTATAACAGGTCAAAAAGGGAATAGAGTAGCTGCTAGAATTATTCTGATTAACTGTGCATTTTTAAAAATATAGAGCAGTAAAAAGGCATTATATGCAAGCCTTCACCTTACTGCTTTTCAGGCAAAACATCCACAGATTTTGGTGCATACCAACATCACTTTGAAAAGGAACTAACACAAGAATTAAAGACTGCAATCTGCAGTCCATTCCTGCATTGTGTTTTCTCTTGTACCTGATGCTGTGCTGCTGATTAAACCTATTTCACATTTTCTACCTAGAGATCAGGATTAAAGAAACACTCAGTTACTGTTTTGCAAGAATTGTCCACCACTGTGGACAAATAATGGTAAGTACCTCTGTATTACCTTGAATGACTCATGTCTATTAGATGATCAACAGAAGGGGTTTGCATGTGGCCAGTATAGACTTACCATCTGATACACACTGCAATTACCAGTCAGTAAGGAGATCTGGCATGACACTTGGTGAAAGGTTTCTCCTAGGGTCCTAGCTAGAGAGTATCAGCTTCCCCACTGTTTGGTCAGCATTTTCCCTAGGAACTAGAAGTAAATAGACAAGTTTAGATATTTGTTATCATTGCCATGGTAAAAGTATATTTATAAAAATGGTTAATGATAATAAATAACAAAATGAACAAAAATAAATTAATAAATAGATATTTAATACAAAAAACATCGAGCAAGTTTATTTTCCTATGCTTTCAGCAATTCTCACAGCAGTGAAGCAGTGACTTTTCTATATAGGATACAAAATAAGGGAGCGTCTTCTCAACTAAAATTGTGGGAAAGAAACAGCGAGTATTTGAATGGGGCTAAACACTTCTTGCTAGTGACCAGTGATAGGACAAGGGGTAATGGATACAAGCTGAATCACAGGAAGTTCCACCTCCATGTGAGGAAGAACTTCTTTACTGTGAGGGTGACGGAGCCCTGGAACAGGCTGCCTGGAGCAGTCGTGGAGTCTCCTTCTCTGGAGATCTTCCAAACCCGCCTCGATGCCACCCTGTCCCTGCTTGAGCAGGGGGGTTGGACTAGATGATCTCTACAGGATCTCTCGGATTCTGTGTATGATTTGGTACTTACAGCATAGCAGTATCAGTATCAAACTGTTTACTGAGAGCAAACATAGACCTACATGCTTACTAAAAACTAGGGTATTTTTTTCCCTGTAAATCACCAAATAGCTGTCACATACTGTCTTTGACCAAGGCTGATAGAGCCACCAAGAGAAATGAATTCAGTGTCCCTCCACCAGTCTGTCCAGCCATCCACCTTCTCCATGGATCTGGTGCTTTGGGAGGTACTAGCTGAAGGGCTTTCCATTCAAATTCATCTTTCTGTCTTCATCTAGCAAATGGCTCAACTGTCCTTCTTTCCTTTCATCTCTATTTCCTCCTTTAGGTTATATTCATTATGCCTCCCCCACAACATGCACACATTTTTCCTTTCATCTCTATGTGCTTGCTATTCTGGCACTTGTCAGCCACAGCAGGAGGGACAGGGTAGACCCAAACAATATGATACGTTAGGAGGAAGAAAACATTATCATCAGATGCCCTAGAACAATCACTTATTGTCATACTTTAAAAAGGTCTGCTATGTATGTTATTTACTTTATTATTTTACATTAGGAACATGGTTTAATTTTACAGGCATTATTAATCACTAAAATATATTACACTTCTAGCTAGGATGTTACCATTTTAAATGCATTCATCTTGCTTCTTTAAACAGAAACAATGGGCCTTCTGCACTGCCCTCCCTCCCCTCTAGTCAATAAATCCTTTCTATCGATTCAGGAATTAACTCTAAGCACTGTTTTATATTTTAAGTTCCCCAGCCACACTGAGCCATGTAATTTCACTTAATAATAAATGGATCTTCTCTTTTTTTTCTGGTTACTACATGTTTGGTTATCAAACTCAGCTTGAAAGTACTGGGTAGAACAGGGCGAAACCTATAATGGCAGTTAGGCACCACAAGAGGTTTCCTAAGCTAATCTTAAAAAAAAAAATCTTTAGAAAGTGTGTGTGTGTCTGTGTGTATAAAAAGCAACCTGATCAGTAGATGAATGATAAATGAAAAATCCATCAGTGAGTATGGATTCCCTTGAGCCAGCTTGGATCAACAGACAATATGGATTTTTGATAATTCATAGCTTTGCCATTACTTATTCTCTTGTGAAATACCCACTGCAAATCTCAGAGAGATAATTAGAGAATTATCATATTGCTTAACTAAGTAGTGCAAATTGTATTATAGCCTATGTAGTCCAACCCAGGGTAGTATCATTAGCATTGTTTAATTGTTGCAAATATAGCCATTTTTAATAAGTTACCTTCATTGTCAGTATCTATGATTGACTATGTCTCCTCTCTTAATATTCTTGGTTAGGTTAGTTACCAGGTAATCTTACAGTTAATACATACCACAATGAGGCAAAATGTAAGAAAATGCAAAGGTCAAAAACATGTTTCTATTATGAAAAAAATGAATGATAATGACATAATTTTTTCAGCTCATCAGGTTCTTTGCTAAGTGCCTCTGTTATTGCCAGATCAGTAGTGTATAACAAAGAAGTGCTTTCTGTAGGCTGCTTCATTAGCCTGCCCTGTAGGACCTCACCTCAGACCTTTCACTAATCTGTTGGCCAGCTCAATAGCCTTGTTAGTTCTATTCACTTCTTCCTGGCAGCGGATTTTCTCAGCTGTAGCTCTCTCAAATGCAGTGGTTAAGGCAGCCAGGATTGTGTCTAGTTCCTCCAAATAAAAACAGTAAGAAACAACTTGGGATATTGTAAGAACATGTAAAAATATTTCTGCTGTCCCATTTTATATTTCTGAAAGTTAAATTATACAGTGCAAGAAAAGTAAATATTAGCTGCTCTTAGAACCTTTCCCAGTTCACATGCCTAAGTCAGAGATACAAAATCCTAGGGAAGAATGGGGTTGGTCCTCTAATTTCTCCCACTTATTCATAATAGCATTAAAAATGAAATGACAAACTTAATGTTATATCAGTAAAGCCATCCTCCCCCAGAGGATTTTGAAAAGTAGGAAAATCTAATACACACCTTATTATAGTTGTATACACTCTTTAGGAGATTAAAAATTCTGTGCAAAGGTCTCTTTAGGAACCAAAGAGAGCAGAAAGGTTTGGAGATGATGCATAAGAATATCTGAGATACTGAAGTCGCCATCCTTTCCTGCCCTGCACCCAGGCTGCGGGCGCACGACCCACTGCTGGGAGCGGAGGGCCGATCCCTGCGGCTGCCGGCGCCCTGGGGCAGCTGCCAGGCCGGCTCCACCTGGGCACCGCGGGGCTGCTCCCAAGGCAGGAGCGGAGGGTGGTTCCGCACCGCCCTGTCAGCGAGGGGCACGGAGGAGGGCGACTGCCTGTCCTGGTGTCCTCAGCGGGCGACTCGCCCGCGTGAGGGCAGCAGCCGCTCCGGCCTCACCGCAGGCAGTGTGGGTGCAGAGGCTGGGCCTTCCCTTAACCCCAACTATTAAAAACCTCAGTGAATGACAAAGCACATTGGCAAATAGCCTTGCTTTGTACAAAGAACCACACGAGAAATTCCTCAGACACAGGAATTATAAAAGAATCTTAGAGAGCTTTAAAATTACTAAAAAAAAAGAAAAAAGCTTTTAAAATACATATAGTCATCTTGATTTTATGACTTCAAAGTCAATATCCTTGGGCCTACCAGGGTCCTAACTTTCCTCCAGGTCTCCTTCTCGCGCAGCAGTGCGCTGCTACATGGCTTGCTGCTCGATGCTTCTGTACCCTGCCGCTAACACGAAGGCGGACAAACGTGCAGCAACAGGGCTGCGAGGGAGATCAAGGAGCAGCACTTCGACACGCACCCTGAAGGGACGGGGAGAGAAAAGAGAGAAAGCACCTGCCGTGCTGAGCATGGACCCCGCAGCTCTCGTGGCAGGGAGCAGGTCTTGCCGGGAACTGTTTTCAGCAGGCAGTTCAGGAATCAGGAATGATTTTTACCGTGATTTTTGCTCTGCTGAGCCAGACCAAAACACCTCCTGCACAACCCAGCCTTCAGATGAGGCAGTGCTCAGCAAGTTGTCTTCTTGTAAAATGATAAAAGGGAGTTACCTGAAGGAAAAATATAAGTGGCCAACAGAGACATTAGAATAAATGTTTGCGGTTAAATAGTGGAAGAACAACTACAGTTCACACGGGTCAAAAATACAATCTGGGGAATCTGCTAGAGGCAGTGAAGCTTGTGCAGGGCTGATGGACAGGAGCCACGTGGGGACCTGGAAGTTGCCAGCTCCTTCACAATGTCTTGCAAAGATTTCTTCGTATGAAACACAGCGTGCCAGGAAAGGTTCAGAGCTCTCTGTTGGGCACCACTTCTTCCCTTTCATTTTTTTCCACCTCATTTGCAATATGAGCACCCATTCTCAGTGCCTCCTGCTCTTCTGACAAGTTGGCTGGTGATGTGGTATGAATTTGAGCAAGGACAGAGAAGCCAAGAGGCAGGTGAACTGAGCGGCCACATGGCCCTGCTTCCCACTCAAAGGGATGCCCAGAATAATCAGGGCTTTAATGTGTTACAATTCATTTGGCTATCCACATTTTTGACTTCTGTAAATAATGTGCTAAATGGATAAAAGAAGATACCATTTTTCCTGCTTTCCCCTGAGTTACTGATAACAAGACAAGTTCCTTCCCTTACAGTTTGTGCATATAAATGTGATTAATGTAAAAAAAAAAAAAATAAAGTGCCAAAATCTCTTTCTCTCTCTCTCTCTTTTTTTAAAGCATTGCCCTTTTCAAAACAAGGGGAATTTCAGTATAGTTTCAGTGCCACAGTGATCAAACAGTGTCACATCACTATGGCAATTGCTGCCCAGGCCAGGAATACAGATCAGCTTTAATTGTGCAACGCCTTATTGCTGGTGCATGTCAATCAGAACCTATGAATTGAGAAAAATTTGCTCTGTTCATTCTGTTAAATGATGTATCCAATTAAACCTGTTAGAATTCATGATCTTCAGTCAAGGTTAAATGAAAGTAGTTACTCCTGTCAGCTAGGTGATTAAATGCTGCCTACATCAGGCACATTTATGTGCAAAATTAAAATTTTGGTATAAAGCATGAATCTTTATGCATGCCAGTTAATTATCTTGCGGTTCCTCCATTTATTAAATGCCCACTGCATTTCTTCTTAATCATCAGCTTCCTTTCAAAACTTATTTCACACTCTACATTATACCGAATTTCAATGTTTAAAATTAAATGCCTCCTCAATGAAAACTTCCTGGTTTTGAGGGTTACGCTGTTGCTCTGTTCCTGAAGGCGGCCAGCAGCAGTCCTTGCACCGTTCTGAGGAAGGTCTGTCCGCGGCGTTTTGTGCCGTTCTGGGCGCGTGCGACGGGTTACGGCGCGTGTCCCTGCGCGCGCGGGCCTTCTCCTCGCGCCCGGAGCTGCGCGGCGCAGGGGGCGGCCTCGGTGCCCGCCGGGGCTCTGCTCTCGGGGCCTGGCCCGTGCCAGGGCTGCTCCAGGGCGCTGCCGCGGCTGCAGGCGCTGTGGCCCAGCGTGGTGCAGCCCCGCGCTCACCCGGGCCCTGCCAGGCTCTTCCCGCTGCGGCTCCCTGGGACGAGCGGCAGGGCCAGGGCTCATGCCCAGCACGGTGGACACAGAGGAGGTCCCCATCCTCCCAGAAGCCTTAGATCCATATTCCCTTGGTTTGGCAATGTGGGAACTGCCCTACTGCAATGACGCATTTTAATTAGGGGAGAAAATAATGTCTTGCGTGCTTAAATTGCATATTTATAATACACAATATTGGCAGAATTTAGATACTGTATGAACTGAAGGACCAGAATACACTGTATTATAGTGATTTGTGGCTGAAACATTTACCAGAAATACACACAAAGCAGAGCCGTACCAAATGCTAATTTAGTACCCTAAGACAAGGCTCTGGGCTCTTACAAGCACAGTTTCACATATTTTCAGTCAGCATTTATCCCCTTTCATTATGAAAAGGTATTAAGAACCTTTGTTATAAACAAGCAACATTAAAAATATGTCATACCATTTCATGAGTACTAATGAATAATATCATTTAAAACAGACTGGGAAATAAACTAGTATAGCATATTCTACTAAACTAGTACTATAAATATGCACAAGGTTGTTATTAAAGATAAATGCACACAGTAATTTTCTACTTGTAGGTTTTACAGGTATAATTTTAAATTATACAATATTTTTAAAAGCACATCACAGAGATGGAAACCAACAGAGAGATTGACTGGCGTTGATTCCCCGAGGTCAGTATGTGATACCTAGCTGTAACTTGGAGAGGCCGCGTAAATGATGCTGTGGCAGCCTGTATCTGCAAGATGGGTGATGCGGTTACCTGGTTTCCCAGCGGGAAGTATTTCTGGTCATCAGGATTTCCAAGCCACCACACTAGGACGTCAGTGTGGGCGCATGGCAGCACGTCAACCCCAACTCAGCCTGAGCCGCCTTCTGCCGAGGTGCAGCTCATTTCTGTGCGCGTGCGTGAGCTTTCGACAGGGCCAAAGCTGGCCCCTTGCTGTCTTCCAGGCCCAGCAAGGACACGCAACAGAACCTCTCCTGTCAGCTCAAACAGCGGCCTTTCCAGGCAGTTGTGTACGGAAACGCAGGCATTTCTCTTCTCTGTTTAGCAACTGTGGGCTAAAGCTCAGTATCTCTAGGCACCTAAGCAAAAGGTGCAACAAGGAAATCTTGATACTCACAGTCAATGTACCTCAACACTGGCAGGTGACAGGGCAGCTTGGGAAGGCGGTTGTGGAATAAGCCGCTTCACAGGTTTCGGGGATGTGTCTTGCTGAAACACCTCTGCTCTCTTGAGCAATGCAGAACTTGGATTTAATTCCTCCTCTTCTTTCTCTCCATGTTCTTACTTTCACTCCAGTCCTCCAAAATAAGGAATTGGAAGCTATAAACCCCAGGCCCAACGTGCCCTCGGGTTACCCTGTGAAACAACAGCAGCAAGACAATTTAACTGTGCATTTTTGCTCAAAACAATTTCCCCCATCCTAAAAAGTGTGATTGTTGGGTTAACATCCCAGTGAGACAAAAGAAGAAAAAAGCTGCAGTGCCAGATTGCGTCTAAAATTTTAAGGAAGGCACACCGTGCTGATTTTCCTTTGACATGGTGTTTTATAACCATAAAAGCAAAAAACTTATTTTTTAGTGGCAGATTAAATTGTGCAGAAACTGACTGACATTGATAAGGCAAACACTGCAGTCCACTTAAACAGGCTGGGAGTTGCACATCAAAGATCGCTTGGTCACAAGAATAAGTGCATGGAGACATATGGAAACACACACTGGTTTGTCTGATTCCATGGGCAATTTTGAGTTTGATACACATATAAAGCCATATATAGAAATAAAACCAGTGTGGAATTAGATACTTTTAGAAGGTAGATTTACAAAGAATTTCATTTAGATTATATTCATTTTCAGCCAAAAGTAACTTAGAAAGTAAGTATATTTTATCCATTAATTCATTATTTGTTCTTTTTTTTATTGTGCTAATGAAACAAAACTAAAATCTGCGGAATTGAGGGATTTTTTACTGAATGTTAGAAATGAACAAGGGTTGTTAATGTTTGTCACTTTCCTTAGTACACATGAATATGTTATATGCTCATTTCCATTGCAAATGGAACATCAGAACGATCTTTGCAAACTGAAATATACAGTACATTTCATTACTTCATTTTTTAGAAAACACCACTCACAAGAGTAATCGGTTACTAGTATTCTTGTACCAGAGCTTTGCAACTCAGTGAAAATTGATCAAATTAATGCTGTCCACCCAAAATAAAGCAGGGTACTACACTTTGGGGGGTCATTATTTTTTCCTGCAGAAACAAAGTCAGCCTATGGAGACCTGAATCATGATGGGGAGATTGTGCAAGGCATCGTACAAATCTGTAACCTCCTTGTTTCCTGCACAATCTTTCATCACGTTTAGTGCAGCAAAATGAAGGTGGAGGGGAGGCATAGCTCCTTACTGTAGCCAAATCAGTGAGTAAATACTGGAGAAGGAAAATAACTATTTAAGATAAAGGACAAGGTTGTCACAAGAACAAATGTATATAAATGGACTGTGAATAAATTTAGACTGTTAATTAGGAGAAGGTCCTAGGAGAATCCATCAAGAGTAGTGAGGTTCTGCCATGGCGTTTCTATAGGAGCTCTGGGGCATCAGAAACCTCCACAGGGTTAAGAAGAAACAATCTATTTGTGGAAGGGATTATAGGTTTTAGCTTTCTGTCTACTACTGTGCGTTTACTGTGCAGAGAACAACAACATTGCATTCACTTTTGGCCCTAAAGACCTCCAAAACCTAACAATTAATTAAAAAAAGAGTGAGAAAAAGTGCCCAGCCTAAAGTGGGCTTTTTCATCATAGAAAACAGAACCAAAGGACGAAAGAGCTGTAAGAGCAGGGGTTAACTCAGATCTCAGAATGACGTTTGAAGATATAGTAGAAAAAACACCAAAAAGGGAAGTACTGGAGATCTTCCCATAACGATGGGGCTCTGTCAGTCAGAAAACAAGAATGTATGGAATAAATATACAATAATATAAACAGAACAGATATGCAACAGGAAGGTAAACTGCAACCTTATGGACCAAGCAGAACCCACATCATTGTATGCTTGGTCTTATTTTCTGTTAATGAGACATTGGGTCACATTCTGAAAATTCTTGTTACTCAAGTAATCCCACTAAAATCAATGGCAGCCATGGCTGTAATGACTGCTTCCTTGTCTCCATTAGGGATTGCAAGGTCAGGGCCATTTTCTGTGCAATATTGGAAGAATGCTAGAAAATCAATATCTCTATTGAGACTCTTTTTGGGGTAAAAATAAACCTAGATCATTTTGAGTTCAAATGTGCATTGTTCCTAGATGTTTTTACAAATTCCCTTTGAAAGGAAAATGGTCAAATCAAAATGAAGTGAAAGGCTCATCCTCTGGTGGGTTTTACATCTTGTTTTTATAACTAGCTTTATAATGACATAAAGGTAGTTAGTTGCTTTTTATTCATTCTTTATAAGTTTAAATGGTAAGTTTGTTGCTCTATAATATTTATGTTCTAGCAATTCCCGCTATTCAAATGACTTCGTTTTGAGGGACTGGGGAAGGGAGAAAGACGACCTTAGATTCTGTCATTTATAGAGTTACATTATAGAAAATTGGTTGGTCTTTTTTGCCATGGAAAATTCAAAACTAATCAAAAGGATTTTTTTTCCTCTTCTCAAAAGGATGTTAGGAGCAGTTGCAGAAATGCAACACATTTTTGTGGAGTATTGCTTCAGTAATATGGAACAGATTTATTCCATTCTATTCACATTGCAGGTTATCAGTGTGCTTGAACCATTGTGGACCACCTTCAACTACCATTTTGTTTAAAATGTCTAAACCTGGTTTGTTATTTTTACTCTTAGCTTGCTACTAGGCAACAATTACAGCCATCTGTGATTGTGTCCAAATTAAAATTTCATATTGAAATATGTTAAATCTCTGTATCTGATTGGGTTACACTTCACTTGTGAGGAGTGAAAGGAAATTCCAATCCATTTAACACTCAAACAGCCTATTTTAAGCTTTTTCTAATAGCTTGAAGTTTCTCCAGCAACAGTGAGCCCTTGCTGGCTTGCAAGAAAATTTAGGACCTATTCCAGCATGGCGGAGATCTGAAGTTTCACATCTGACATGAAGAGCATTAGAATTTAAATGTAAGTTGTGAAAGAGAACATCCCACAGAAAATATTGGTTAACTTCTTTAAAAGAGCTTAAAAAATAATGTCTGTCAATTAAGATGCTAATGAGTCAGAATAGTGTCCTCTCTCAGAGATAATTTATTTAAAATTTTGGAGGGAAACATACACAAAATGCACCGTTCTGCATTCAGAGAGCCTTGGACATGAAGCATTTGATTGACACAAATCAAATATTTTTTTCACCCAAACATTTTTTTAGGTATTAATGGAAGGATCAATTCTCTTTCAGCCCAGCTTAATGGGAATTTTGGATGAGCAAGAACTAAAATGTCCTTGATGCCCAGAGTTCAGCTATTGCTCCCCGCACCCATACCAAAAAGTATGATTTTCTCCTAGCATGGTTTCCAGCACAGCTGGTTTTACTGGTGTGCTGGGGAGCAAATTCAAGGATGAGTTTAATGTTCATCCCTTTTCACCTGTCTCTGTACAGCTTGTTTCCCATCTGTTGTTTGACCCATTAACCAGAACTTCCATCACCCTTCCATGACTGAACAAGTGGCTGTAGTTTGGCTCTATGACTGCTGACCACATTATTTGCACGGTAATGCTGAGAAATGTATAACAATGAGATGCAGTAATATATATTTACTTAATAATGTATACTTTTCAGATTCATCATGACTGTATTGTTTTCAGAGTTGAATAATGCACACACCATGTTTACCTGTCTGTTACTAACATCCTTAAGAGTGCAACAAATGTGACTAAAAATCCAAGAGAACACTTGGACCCATTAAAACCTCATACGATCACAGCACAATACTAGAGCAAGCAATCATCAGTGTCTTCTTTGTGTGTCCTGCTTTACTTCATTTGTTATGGTATTACTGCAAAAAAAGCTAACTCATACACCAAAATGGTCAAAAACACTATACCATCTAGTTTTGAACCAGCTGTGCTGGCTACACTATAAATACTTAAATACTATAAAAATTAGGCATCAAAACAGGTCAGCTACACACATATATCTTCTTGATGTTCCCATGTGATAGGAGAGCAGATTGATAAAGGACAGAAATGCTAAATATGCACCATGACAAACAGTGAAAAATTAAGTATTGTAACTAACATTAATTACACTCTAGTAAGATGAATAGGCTGTTCATCATTAATGAGAATGTACACCTTTGTCTAAGTTTCACATCTACCTGTGATAAATGTGCTAATAGCATTAAAATACATCATAGTAACATTTGAATTAACAGCACGCTAATAGATTGACATACAAGTATGAATAAAGCATTTAATCATAAACACTGTACCACACCCAACAACAAATTTTATTTTATGCGTATATCAAGCAAAATGGATAAACATTACAATCTTACTTTAGTTTTTATGGAGATAATCTAATAATAACGCCTCAAACTATCCCAATATTTATAATCCAGATTATTAGATACTTACATAGACTGTTCTTTGGGAGACATTCAGGCAATTTAATTAAACAGTAAGGGGGATTTCTGAATAGAAAGGGTGGGGCTGGTCTTGCCTCAAACTACCCAACGACTCTTGCCTGTGTGGCAGGGATGGAATAGTCAAACAATCTTGGGCTGACTCCAATGCTTATTAAAGGATTTTGATTTAATTTGATTTTAATGGAAGTTCACTAGTCTTTAGTGCTTATCTTTACTGTTTGGAGCCCTTAGTACCTCCACCCAGAAGGAAGAAGCAGAAAGCAAGGCAACCCTCTTCCATCTCCTCTCCATGGGCAACCATCCAGTCTTTCTAATTTGGGGGTCTTGCACCTGAAAAGAAAGGAAGAAGAGGGCTTTAGAAAGGAGAGGGAGAAAAAAGACAGTTTTCTCCAGAAAACCTGAAAGTCTAGAAAATCTGATTCTGGGATTTCAAATTGTTTATATGCATTTCACCCTATTCCACTGCAGGTGCAAGCAAGCAGGCTAGCACAAAATATAGTATGGCCTCACTGGTACCCACTATAGCCACAGTGTACATATATAGTATTCTTTCCTTATTACACTAAATGGTATATTACCTTGGAGATGTTTTCTTTTGCATTCTAGGTGGCAACTTATTGATTAGGGGAAGACTTCAGAGTGTCTCCCTCCCATGCAATAATCTTTATAATTCACATTTCTAAATGCTAAAAGTGCGCTAATGTAAGTGGGGAGAGTTTCCTCTGCTATTTCATATACTTACAGAGAAAATGTTATCGATTCATATGCTCAGCTCTAAAAGTGCTTTGCAAAGGCCATAAGCATTATTATTTTCATTTTAGCAGGTAAGAAAATGGCACACAGATTGCCCAAGGTCACCCTGCAAACCAGTGAGAGAACTGGGATTAAATTCAGATCTTCTGGGGCCATGTGCAAAGACCATTCTGCTGAACTATCTTTGGAAGGTCAGAACCCTCCAAATGAAGCGTGGCCATGATACACAATCCATTATTACCATGTAAAGTTCACTTTATGATATTTAAAATGATTTTCTCTAGTCCCTTTTAAGGGCTCTAAGAGTGAGTTCTTTGCGTTTACAAAAGAAGAGGTCAAAGAAGCAAAATTTTAAAATATTGAACTGGAGAAATTTAGACCAGTTTAACCCCTAAGTCCAGAACACTAATGATATTAATAATCCATGCACTGAGTTTGGCAGCAGCTGAAGAATTTTTTCACACAAATTCACACAATTTTGTTCATAAAAATTCTGATTTGAACTCTAGGTTACTGAGATAATCTTCTTTTACAGTTTAACAGTGGCTGCAGAAATATATTCCTGATCAAAATTAATACACAAAATTAATACACTTAATCCATCTATCTAAAGAAGAAAGAAAAAATGTGTTAAGATTTATTAATTATGTAATAAAATTTGAAATTTCAGTATGTGCCACAAAAATATCAGGTTGATAGTGAAGGGTCAGTTTGGAAATGCAATTTCTCATTTATATTCAATATTTGGAGAGGACAGGAGAACAGTGTCATGTTCACGTTGCTGCTATGAAAACAAAGCAAACAGAATGAAATGATGAACTTAAAGGAACAACTCAAGGGCACTTAGCAGAAATCTCTTTTAACAAAAATTACCAGAAATAATAACAAGCGTCTCAATAAAAGCAGATTTGAGACATTTGTTATTATTTCTGGTAATGGCTAATGAAAGCAGATTTAACCATTCTGCACATTAGCTTGCTTATTCTTTATGTCACTAGAACTGTTCTTCTCTTCAAGTATTCTTTTTACTGAAGTTCACCATGATCTGAAAATACAAATCTTTCCCTCAACTCTCTCATATATCTGCAATGCATTTACCTTGAAGTTTAACTGGTGAGACCTAAAAAATAGATTAGTGCAAAGAAAATGAAACAACCTCACATAGACAGCAATATATAGCTCATATATTTAATGATTTTTTTTCTGATTGCTAAAAGAAAATTGTAATTAAAATTTCCTAAGGGGAATATTAAAGCTTTACTTGAGTAATGTTGACAATATATGGCAAATAATCAGTTTTATCCTTTGCTTTGCACAAGTAGCTCCTACTGGGGGCAATATGCTTAGACTGGCTTCAGAACAGTTTTCTTGCGGCTTCTAGTAGGTTGTTCCTCACAAGTCTACCAAATTTGAGAGAGGCATTGCCAGTATTCACAAAATTTTGTAGTGTGTGTTTTTTTAACTATTATTATATATATATTGGAATATATATATTTGGATATATATATTTTGGAATTCTTTATTTAGGCTTTTCAATCATTTACTTTTAGAAAACCTGGGGTAGACAGTGCATAACTGAATTAAAAACAAAACAAAACAAAACAGAGAATGGAGGTTGGGACACACCCCTGACACTGCAAGTCTGATGTACCATGACTCAAGTATTACTGTTGGGGACTGCCACATCACCATTCACAAGAACTGTTACTTGACCCACCTGAAGGCATCCAGTGCATCACGCAGTTTTGTTCTCAGCCTCATCTGCTGGCAGGGTTGTATTATAATACTGCTGCCAATTAGGAAAGAAATCCACAGAAGTTTTCCTCCTATGAGCACTTCTGAAAATGCACTCTATCTTTCAGGGACACAGGGTACAAATAAAATTTTCTCTCATGCGAAATTTAGTACTTTTATATTAAAGATACAATTAGCATTAATGAAAATATATCATTTCTATTTCCACAATTAACAGCTACTGGTATATAACAGCTGTATGGATTTAGGGGCTAATTCTGCACCCTCCACTTTTATCAGAGCTGCTATAGACTGATTGAAGACTGCAACCTTAGACAGAGTAGGTAGTATTCAGCCTACCCACACCACCCCAAGAAGAATGGTTTCTATGTTAAAAACTGCTAGTGCTTAACTGGCCCTCATATCTTGCAAGATTTGTAGATAGAGGATGCAGTGCTGAAACTAAGCATTTGGTGCCTGACACCATCAGCCACACAAAATTCATCAGCATGATAAGTGTTCCCCTCCTGCAGTATCAATAGCCATCTTTCTTAGGCAGTATGGAATTAATCCTTCACTTGCCGCAACTTTTCTTTGGTCACTATATCTTACTTCACTAGGTCTTGGTGACAAATGGACAGGATGTGCTGCAGAGGGACCTGGCACAGAGGAGACAAGGCGTGCAAACAGGCGCACTGTGACCCACCCACCACCTGCCTCTTTGGGATGGCAGCACTGCTGTCACCAGCTGCTCAGCAGAACGGTGAAAGGTCCCAAGCATTGAGAGAAAAAAATGGAGCTTTTTCCTTGGTTTCACACAAGGCCATTACTCGATAAAGGCAGGCTGCCCAAGCACGGCAGGAGCGGAGGGCATCAGCTGGGTAGGTGAGCCCGCACCTCCCCTGGACTGCCTGGACTGAGCACGGCAGAGCAGGGGACGTTGAACACTTCTAGTTTCAGCCTGCAGCTGTCTGAAGCAGTCCAGTCCAAACAAGTCTGAAAATGACAGCCCTCTCGAGTACATTAATAGTACACATTAGACTGAAATTTCTGCACCTTCTTTGAAGAAAGATTTTCCATGGCACTAATCTGGAGAATCTAGGTTTTTGACTTTTATCTTGGAGCCTTTATGTTTCCTTAAAAAACATACTGACATTTAAGAAGTGTATTCTTTGGAAATGTTTAAATACATCACATTTTGCAGAAATAAGAAGGCAAAGGGGCTTGCAATTAACTTTGAAACACTTTTGGAATTGGAAAAACTCCTGCCATTTCTGTGATCTTTGATATTTGCTTCAAATATCACTAGTAAACCTAAGCCTAACAGTAAAACCACATTTATCTAGATTGCTCAAACAAATGATAATTCTAAAGTGTGCTCATGCCACATTTTCCATTACCTTCTTGAGATTCATCTTTGCAGTTTTCGACCCTCAGTCCTCTGGAATTTTCACCCTGGGAGACAGAAGTTCCAGCAGTGCTGCAGTTATCTTGCTGACAGCTTGAGCAGATTCAGGAAAGTTCTCAACTCTCTCAAGTTTCCTGAAACCTGACAAGATTACAAACCTTGGTTGTATCAAGTGTAGATCCTGAAATTAAAACTGGTGGAAAAATCTGATCATTCTATCTTTACAGCTACAAAATCAAGAAGCATTATCTAATTTTAGAATATCTAAGGCAGCATTTTCTGCATTAGGAGCAGGGTTAGGCTTGGCAAGGTCATTTTCAGACACTTGTTGCTGTTTTGTAACTTCTGTCCATTTAGCAACAACCTAGAAATACCACACCCACACACCCCATTTTGCACCCTCTGTGGTTGTGCTGCATGGCAAACAATGATTGGAAGCAAACACATTTACAGCCCAGTTAAACCAACACATTTACAAGCTAGTGCGGCTCAGGAAATCCCTTGACTTCAAATTCAATTGCACAGGTACACATGACAGCCTCTTTAACATTTGATTTAAATCTCAAGATTTTACAAATTAAATAGCCTACTACACATGCCATACTTCTAGCTCTGAAGGATACTATTCCTATATGAAAGCTACAGGATTTGTAAATAGTCAATGCAGTCAAATAAAAACATAGTTCTGACATCCTAAAATGTAGAGGTTAAGACTTTAGGGAAAAAATAGGCATGAGAAGTGTCAGTCATTTACAAAAAAAATTGTATATTTGCTAATGATCAGGTTATTTGTTAATGCAACAAGGCAAGTATGTGAAATATGTAACATACTGCATTCTCTAATATTTTGCATCTCTTATTTCCATTAACACTCAATGAGTACACAATCTGAATGCATGGAGAAGAGATGTGAGGATGACTGTCGGCAGCACCAGTAATTTTAACAAAAGTCTGGCATTTAAATCAAAAGGAATGAATACGCTGGCTAGAATGAATCAGAATTGGTTCCCAACCAGAAGCTATGCCAAGTCACTTGAATTTATGCCCAGTGGCAATTGTGCGATAGCTGGAAGTTTGGATGCACATACCTCATTGTGAGTATGGTCATACTAACAAGGGTGAATTAAACCAAAGCAAAGCTTCTTTCAGCTGGATGTCAAGGCCAACAGAAACGTGCTGTAGTTCAAAGGAGAAGAGCAGACAGCAACACTTGTTGCTAAACAGCAGCAGGCAAACATGCCACAAAGATAAGACCTGAGGCAACAGTCCATATGTGGATGGGATCTGTATCACTGATAGAATGGAAGAAACTATTCCATTTTCCAGATTATTCACCTCTCTTGTTAGCAAAAGAGAAATTGGGGTGGGGAGACTATACATTCTATTCTGTGCTTCACATCAATGGAAGATAGAAGACACTGTTGGATCTTTGGACAATTGCATAAAACAGTAACAGATGGAAATTCGTGACCTATCTGACCTAATGAATCTGACACAAAGGTAGAGTTGCTGTTGTACATGTTACTATTAACCCAGGATGCTTCACCATGGAGAAAGAGAACAGAATATCTGGGTCAGAAAAGCTGCTTTGAAAGACGGCCATGGATCCATGGGCATTCAAGCAGCAGAAATTCCCCATGGAATGTGACACCACCAAACATTTGCTAAACATTATGGCCAGGAAAGCTTAGAACTAATAGCTGCATATTTTTAAACTGCCCTGAAGTGTCATCAATCCCCAGGTAAATAACAGCCAAGGGACAGGGGGTGAAAGCATTGGCACTTCATCTCTACTTCCATGTAGGCTTTTAGAGTCAAGATCCACAGCTTGAGCTGTAGTAGCAAAAATGAATCAATCACCACATATACAAATATATACACAAGAATATATTTGTGTGTATATATGTGTGTGCACATATATACTGCTGAATTATATCACACTCATGAAAAATATCAGCTCAGTTCTACTTTTTGTGGATGTTAATAGATACATATATATACTGTTCATCATCATCATCTGTAATGATTTTTTCTTTACGAAGTCCTCTCTCTTTTTTTTTTTTTTTTTCTCGTTTCTGTGCACTGTCCTATTTAGTCAGTCTATGCCTTGGTGTCTTTGTTTCTCTGATGAAGTTCTCTCTCTCAAACAGCAAGTTTAGACCTCAGATATTCCACTAAATTATTACAGGAGAGAATTGGTAATTAAGTTTTAACAAGATTTAAATGATATTAAAAACAGACAGTTAAAAGGAGACACTGCCTTGGGCTTTGTTGTAAATTTGTATAATTATTTTTAGTCCTCTAGAGGATGCATAATTATGTTTCTGTATTTATAAAAATACTGCCCTGGAGGCAGCGAAATGAATTTTATAGTCCACTGATTTGCATATTAATGTTAGTTGTGTAGTGTCAAATCTATTTTCTAGCAAATAAATGTTCAGAACAATTTGCAAAGTGTCCAAAGAATTTTATAGTATTCTTGCCCTGGTTAATTTACTTATTTTATATAAGTAATATATATACATATATACATACCCCCCCCTACATATATATAGTAAACTGTTTTACTCGTATGAGTATATTAACTTATGTACCTATGTAAGTAATATATATTTACTTATATAAGTAAATTAACCAGGACAAGAATATATATATAAAGGTATATAAATATATATACCTTTATTTATACTTAAATTTATACACACACTTCAAAAAGTTATTTTACTTATTAAAAAAGTATGTTCTATAAAGACAAACTACTAAACCAGCACAATGATAAACAAAGTATAAGAACCCCCAAGAAAGAAATTAACCACGAGAAATAAATAGAATATGTGTGTTTTTTAACAGGTTTTCTCAGAGTAGTTTTGATAACTAAGTTATCAAGAGCTTATCAAGAGTTATCAAGTAAAGAGCTAGGATCTGATCCAGAGCCCATCGAGGCCAGAAAAAAACTTCAGTTGGTTGAAGTAATTATTATTATTACTATTTTTAACAATGTGGTTCTGCACATTTGTCTTCCTAGAAAAACACAATCACTGCCAAACATCATTCCTTTGCTCACCTGATCAATTGTCCTGAGATACTTTTTAAAAGAGAATAATAATCAGAATAATACCTGGTACAGCCCCAAGTCACCATCAGAAGGCAGGACCGTAATGTCCAAAGTTTTCATCACCAGCAGGAATGATTGGTTCATTGGAGTGATGGAAGGAGTGATGGATGAGTGATGGGAGATCACGCCAGGACATGGAGTCATATCTTCTTGCTACAAGAAACAGGGGTTACATACAAATTTTTGCTCTCATTTATAAATCTCCCTGTAGAATTCTAATAGATTCTAGTAGTCTTTTCCCCACATTTGTTTTGCTGTTTGTTATCTTTAAGAGATGTTTTAAAAGCCAGACCTTCTACTCATTATACACTAAGAGGTGATATAGGTTGTTTGTGGCCGTTTAAACAATGGCAGAATAATAACAATAACAATATCACACAAATTTAGGATCCAGTACTGTTCTGTATATATAGAGAACACTCTTACTAGTATACAGTCAAAAGACAATAAAATCATTGGGAGATTTCCTTGAGCATAGATAGAAAAATTATATCCGTAATCAATAGCAATCAATTCTGTTATCAAGATAAATCCATTTCTCTTACAGTTTATCTCCATATGGAGCTAATGTATTGTCAACTGAAATAATGTGGTGTTATTATCACACAAATAATGATTATTGTAATAATCTTAAACAACTATTTGGATTAGAAATTTGTCTTATTGTCCAAGTTTATAAAGGGAGCTAAATATAAATGTTGTGATTTTCCACACACAGTGGTGCTGAGATGCCTATTGTGTGCCAAAAATAAAAAGAGTAAGTGCTATCTCAGTGTCCAATAGTAGCAGATTAGGTAAAATTTACAAAAAAAAAGTCAGTCAAGTAATTATTTGATCTGAGCAGTACTTTTTAGGTCCTAAAAAATTTGACTGCATGTTTAGAAGTACAACTTTCATGAAATTTCATTCAAGGAGTTATTAATGATCGTTATTTAACTGTGACACAATGCTATCACAGAGTAGTGACACTCTTCTGTTGTCCCTTGCAAGCAAAATTGCTCATATGTGATCTTCTGACCTATATGTATATATACGTTAACCAGAGTGTCTAAAGTAAAGGCAAGACATATTTTGAAAACAAAAGTATAATAAAAGAGAAACGGTCAGGACTGAGTAAAATGCTTTTCTCGTGCTTCAAAGTTGATAGCCAATCATGTAATCATGGGGATTTCACAAGGTGGATTTACAAAACAGAGAGAAAATTCTTTTTTTTTTTTTTTTAATATGCATAATGGAGAAATCTTTTGAAGGTTACTGAGATCGTTTGCACTTAGAATTTTGTACCTACAGTCAAGTGCCAGAAATAAATTAGCAATGTCCTACAGGAGTTCTATGGAACTTGCCCTTGCTCAAGTGCTAAGCATTGGCTTTGAGACCAAAGAGGACCTGAAAACACCCAGGTCCTTGGAGCACTGGAATGAAGAAAACAAATGTCATTACTAGCAATAGATCAAATGTTAGCAGTGAACCACAGGTCTGCTGGGGAAGTCATGGCATCGTATTTACACTAGCTTTATTGCAGCTGTGAAAGGAGAGGTTGCAAAACCACCTGATGCAGTAAAAGGTTTGCAGGCAAAGCTTCTCTTTAAAACTCTTTGGTTATATTTGAATCAACATAAAAAGTTGTACTGGTATAGAGCTCTGTATATACGGGGTTGTTGTTTCTGACTCAGGATCAAATGCCACAAAAAGTCTTGTTATATCATGATTTATAATTTACAAAGTACAGACATAAAGGTATGTTTAATGTTAGTAAAATAAACTTAGCCTTTGTTTGTAGAGCAAACCTTCCTTAACTAGAGGGTAAAGTCTTAGGGGCAGGACCTATGTATCTTCAGAGGGTTGCTATCTATATTTTCAGGTTTACAAATACAAAGTCATAACTAATATTACATTAAGAAAAAAAATAAAAGAGAGAGAGAGAGAGAAATATGGAAGAAATACCTCTAAAGATGTTCACAACTTTCCAGTCTTTCCATTTTAAAACTCCTCTCTTCCTCCCATAGAGTTTGATAGAGTTTCATTAGTTACAGAAAGCTCTTGGGTGTTGCACAGTGATAATGGTTTTACTCTGCTGGTACATGATGCTTACTTCATTAATAGTCATAAGTGCAAATGCAGTGAAGTGACTGATGGAAGTCCTCACCTGGGGCTAAAAGTAAATGCAGGGGAAATATCATTATTTTTACACATACACAGCCCACTCAACCAGGTGATAAGAGTTTTGTGGGAAAATATGTTCAGAATTGCTGTTTGATCCTATGTTTCTTTTAAATTGATCTTAATGATTGGGATACCAGTTATTGCTTCATTTGATTCTGTGTGTGGCAGAGGGATTGGGACAAAGAGCAGATGAAGAATTGGCCAAAGGCACCTCCCTCCCCTTTAATCAATTTGCAAGAAAAGTCAGTCACAGTTGCAGGGCTCTGGGTCACCATGTCCTGGGGCTCTGGGCTGCAGCTCCCCAGTATAGGGTAGAGAGGAAGAGCACAGTCCTTGCTGCAAACAGGCTCAGTTCACTGAAAGAGTGGCATCCTAGTAGCTCCAACAGTTTTCCAAACTTAGGAGTGATCCCAACTCCTGGAATTTCTTGAGACTCTATGACTCTGCTTTCTGGGTTGTTTGCATTTTGAACTATTGCTCTGCAAGAGAAGAAAAGGTGAAACTGCTGCTAGGGATATCTTTGATCCGCACAAAGGCAGCATTGCAAAGAGGCACTGAAAATCGGATTGCACATAACAGTGCCTGTGGGTACCTGTTTAGCAAAACTATAGAAGGCTGATTTATTACCAACATCTTTTTCCAGGAGTTTGCAGCACTGTTCAGTACTCTGAATGTCTCATTATACAGAATCTGCACCTCTGGTCTCCCCCTTCTCTAGGTGGTGGCGTTCTGAAGTAATACATCACGGGCTTCCGTCCCATGGTGATGCATTACCAGAACACATCAGAAAAAACAGCTGGCTCAGGCTCTCAATCCTTGGCGTCCAGCAACAGCTGACTGTGATGATGTATTACATGAACTCTTCAGTCTATCACTGTAATACATCAAAGCAAGGCACTGGTCTGAAGGTGTATTACTCAAGGAAGGCAAAGCTGAGTGAACATGTCCAGGACAGAGGTTCCAGTTTAATTATGAACAGAAGTTACAGTACACTGCACAGAAAAGGTTTCTTAGTTTCAAAATTTTGGTGCATTGGTAAAATATGATTTGCATTCATTTGGATGGTATTACTAGAGAAGGTCATATTGCAATTGTCATTATGCAGCTGGAGATGAAAATGGCCATGTGGTTGCAAGGGGTGCAGCAGAGAGAATGTCTGCACTGTTCTCTGCACTTAGACTTCCATTTTGTTCAAAGCACAGGAAATGCCCCAAAATGTTCTCTCTGGAATGGATTCAGAGAGGTAGAACATGAGCTGCATTCTTCATCTGCAGACCTAGTGATGAGAGACAGGGCATGACATGATGGACAACTAGTCAGAACTAAGGCTGCAGGAATATCTAAAGTATTATTCCTCAATATTGCTTCAGCAATACATCTGACTCGCTATTGTTGTGCCTATCCCAAGTTCCAGCTTCCTTTTCACAGGGCTCAGTACAGTTCTTCCCAGGGTATACCACTGCCTTCACATCCCACCACATTCTGTAGTATCAGCCTCCATGTTGATATTCTCCTACCTGTCGTACCGCTATCTGAATGCATTCAATAACACCCTTAGATCTGAACACCTTTCTAACCAAAATTCCTGTAAACTTATTCCAGCCCCTTCCTTTCCTGCTGCAATATCTACAAGAAGTAAGCTTTGGTTATTTTGCTGTAGATAAACATATGGCAAAATCAGGTCAAGGCATGACACTATTTTAATTCATATCTTTCCTTCTTCCTCTGCTACTCTCCCTAAGAGGCAGAGAAAACTTTTTTTACTGAGAGCTGTAGCATCTGAATTTATATTACTAGTAGAAAAAAACCCACACAGATTAACTTTATAGACAATGGGGAAACTGAGGGATGTGCACTTTTCTGCTACTTGTTCAATTCCAGTAGAAGTAACCAATATCTAGCATTCTGCAGCAGGTGTTCCAGAACACAAGCAGATCCGAGCAGAATGGGCAGCACTGCTGTATTAGGTAACAGTGCATAGGCACTGTGAAACAAACATATACCTGAGGGTGGGTATTTTCAGCAGTGCACCATCCCTATTAAGACTATTTTAGCCATATGCTGTTGTTTACAAAATCTAAACAGTCATATACATTAAAGATACTGCTCCACTGATACACATGACAAGAATCCCTGAATAAAACAGCTGCCCTGAATGCAGCAAAAGCAGATTAAAAGTGTTAATGCAAATGGACTAACATAGATCCAATACATCCACTTTTGCAAGCCTTAAAAGCAATTCAATGCGGTATAGATTTAGTTGTGAATGTAGATGACGTGTCCTTTGCTGCACTGGCATTGCGGGAGTGTGTCAGTGAGGATTAAGGACAATGGAGTCATGGCATGACACGTATAAACACAAAATCACTGGAAAGAGAGGAACTGTTTAAAGGATGATATCCTATAAGGACACCTCACTAAGGGGACAGGTGATACAGCTGCAGAAATAGTGTGCCTCAGTGAAAGGATCTTCTTTCACTAGCTTGTTGGTTTTTAGAATATCAGAGTCCAACAGAATTCACCTTTTCAGTGTGAGTAGAGGAGACTCCTCAGCAGCAGCACAGCCACCTGAGATAAATGCCCTTTTTGTCACACGACAGGGGAATTACTGCAACCTCCCCAGTCTTCCTTACTGACACATTAGCTCCGTGTGTTCCAGTAGATAAAAACTTGAATTTTGTCCCTGGAAGGTTACCTGGAATGATTAGAAATGTTATGCTGATAGCCAGTGTTAACTCCATGGTACTGATCGCAGAGTAAGAATAAAAATACGAACAGGATACTGTTTAAATACACCGTTCAAGTAAAATCAAGAGAATAAGAATATACATGGTAGCTGCGCTTTGCACATATCTTGTGGTTTATTCACTTAAAGGTCCAGGCCTGTCCCTGAGGGCCAGCTCTGGCCCACAGCTCAGCCTGAGTACTGCCTGTTGGAAACTTTGCACAGAATCACAAAGCAAGGCTTCATATAACTGGCCTTTGTGGCAGGAGCTGCAGACCCCCATCCCTGTCCCTCTGCCGCACCTGGTAAATCCTAAAGGGAATAATCTGGAGAAAACAAAACAAAACAAAAAACAATTTCTGAGGAGCACCTGGTGCTTAAAGTCAAATAAGAAAGTGACTGAGGGACTTCATTGTTCCTTAGACAAGACAGAAAATAGCAGAAAATTCTTTCCATCTTCCTCTCATTGTCTTATGCAACTTCAGAGGGTAAGTGGCCAGCTGCCTGAATGGGTCTAATATTGGAAGTTTTCCGGAATGTAACTGTTATGCTTCCAAGCACTACGCTCTTACCAACACAGCTATAAAAATAGCAGTTATAGTGTATATCTGTACACACATAAAAAAAAAAGGGCATTTTAATGACAGGACTGAACTAATTCAGTAGCCCAGGGTGTACCCACGCATTAGGTCATTTCTGAGAGATGATAGAATCAAACCAAAGAAACACTCAGATAATTGAATTTTGTCCTGACTTTCACTAGCCAGCAAATTCAAGATGCTACCAAACAAATCAAGGTAGACTAAAATCTCATCTAGAAATCTCTTTGAAGTTTGTGTGACGCTCCATTCTGGCACATCCTGCCATATCTGTGCTCCACTGTTATTCAGTATTTGGACAGCTGAGTTACTATATTGTTCTGTTTCCAAGAAAATTATTTCTTGCACTACACACAATCTTTTCCTCTTCACTTCCATATTATAAATCAACTTAAGCTCATCAGAGATATTATTAGAGACTTATTGTTACCTTTTTCAATGTACTTTTGAATACCAGCATTCCCCAGCCACAAGTGTCAGCATATTAAATGCTGTTCAGATATTTGAACATAATATATTCAATTTCTAAGACGTCCGTTGTATTACTAGTATGATAATTATTACAGCAAATGATAAAATACTGCAAAATTGTTTTCTCCCCCCTTAATAACATAAATAAAAGAAGCAATTAATTTCCTACAATAAAAACAGGCAATACAATAACGTACAAATGTGGAGTTTCTTCATTATTGCATCAAATTGCAAAACGGAAACATATAATTTCAAAAGGCTCATAAGCAAAAATGGAAACACAGCTGATGTTGCGTCAGCACGTAGTACAAAACTGTGAAGCTTGCACAGCTCACAGCAAGTCTCCTCAAATGAACGAGTTCAGTTAACATTTCTTATGAAAACATAGCAGAAAGAATGTTCTCATTTCTATGAGAGGCCTTACTTCTAAAATGTAAAGGAATTTTCCAAGATGTTACCTCCATCCATCCATCCATTCATTTTTATTAGCCTATAGCATCAGCAGCTATTTTAAAACCTTGTTATCATATGTAGATAGAGCTACAGCTCTTATCGGTGCATCTACGATATTCTAATCTGTGCACAACAGGATATTCAAATGGAACCAACATACTTCTAACTGATGCATCTCCCACTTCACACCATATATTTGCCAGCTGTATTTTTAAACCCTCTGTTTCCTCACTGGCATTTTGGTTCATTTGGTTTTAGGTTGCTGAGGAAAGGTAACACATTTTCTTTGACATCTTGTGCAATTTTACAAGTATTCAGGGCACATTCCCTGCTTTGCATGGAAAATGTATTTGCACAGTTGTCAGGATGATGGACAGGGGGAGAATGATAGCAAGGCGCACCGATCTTTGCTTGTTATTACATACAATAGCCCAGTAGGAATCATGATGTGTTGGTGAGACAAACTGTGTCCCATTCTGGAACATATTAAGTTTGTCTCCAGGACACACATGACTTCACTAGGGTGTCTAACCTCATTCATAATAGATGCTAATCTTTTCAGGGCTGACTGATGACAGCACTTCCTGCCCTTCACGGAATTAGAGCTGGGTTTTATCAAAGGACTCAAACTGCCTGCTAATTAGACTAATTCCCTTCATCATGAATTATTTATTTCCATTGGTAACCAATCACTGTGACATTAATGGGTTCTGCTCAACTTAGTTTCATACTAATATACACTATAAGTTAAATGTTTAAAAACTCCTGATACTTTACTCCAGGTCAAGTGTATCTTCATATAACTCTTGATGTTTCCAGTAAAGTTTTGATCGTTAAAAACTAAAGAGAGTACTACTAAGAAAAAAAATGAAAAGGGATTTTTAAACTTTGAAATGGAGTAAGTTTTTTTTTCCCCAAATATAATGTAATATATATAAATATATTAAGAGTTAATATAAGATCTCTCTGCTGAAAAGATTTCAAAGCATTTCGCAGAATTAAGCACATACCTTCACGGAATGTTAAGTACTTGTTATTTCCAAAAGTCATGCCTTCTGCAAGAAGTTTTGGGGTTGTACTATTCAGACTACCAGACTAAGTACTGTATTTAGGTAGCAAATATCAAATATACCAAAAAAAAAAAAAAAAAGCAGACAACAGCACTGCAGCCAAAATGCCAGTATACATAGAGAATGGGTCATCACTGAGATGGAAATGGGAAAAATACAAAATGTTATTCTGGGATGTCCTAGCAGCAGGATCTGAGCGGGACACCAGAGGTCATTTTCCATCTGCTCAATACTTGCAAGGTTTCAGCATGAGAATTGATGGCTGGGTTTTGGCACTGCAGTTCAAAAATTATATAGACCACTGGGAGGAAATCTGCAGGAGAGCGAGAAAAACATAGAGCAGTTTAGCAAACATGACCAATGGGGAAACACTGAAAATAATGGTAAGAACAGAAAAAGGAGTGTGATGACATCTTCACTCACATAAATGGATGTTATGGTTAAGCTGGTCAGCTGGTCATCAGTATTCTCCATATCCACAAACAAACAAACAAACAAGTTTGCATCCAGGCAGATTTAGTTGAAAAATCTGAGGAAAGGCTTCCCACTTGTGAGCAGACAGAAACACAAGATCAACAAAGAAGGGGGTGGAATTTCCATCTCTAAAAGGCCTAGATTTGAAGGGCAACTGATTGTTAGGGAAGGTTTAGGTGTATGTGAACTCACCTTAGTCACAAAACAGGTTTCCAAACCATAAAGAAATTTCACCTGTTACCACCCCACAAACTCCTCTATAAATAATTTGTTCAAAATTTTGACTCAAAAGAGTCGATTCATTTGACTTAACTGTTTGGTGATCAAGCCTGAAAGATGCAACATACCACTGTTTCTTTGACATTACCCTTTAACTTCTCATATTTCAACAAGATTCAAAGACTTTCTGCATGTCATTGAGCTGGGCTCGTACAAACACCCTCAAGAATAAATGTTGCACATTCTTGTTCATTTCATCCAGTCACACATCAGATTTTATTCCAGCTTGATTATCTTGTCTGTGAAACATTAGAAAAAATGTATACAATACATCAGAAAGATCAATAATAGGCTTGTTTGGGGTAATTTTTGTCCTGATGAATTGAGCTTAAAATAATAAATTGTAGAAGACAGCTGGAAAGAATTGCCTATATTCCTTAGCCAAATAAAGACTTGGACTACAGTATTTCAGACAACCGTCTTTCCTGTAATAGTCATAAAAGAATGCATATCTTCCTAATCCATAGTGATAACACATAAGTTAGATAAAAATAAATAGAGATGATATTCAATAAGAACATGTACATTTCAATCACAGCGAGATACTTTCACTGTGGAAATAAAGGTGCTATTTTTCCACTGTTGAAATAATACAGAATCAATGAGAAGCAACTGTGAGCCTCAATGGCGTCAAGGGGTTTCTGCTGACATTCACAAACAAAATGAGCATAGCTCTGCTGGATTGAGATGTCACCAGAAACCCCAAGATGGCATTACAGCCTTGTTTTTCTAAGTTGTGGTTTTTTGCAATACATCCAATTGGCTTTTTATTTTTTTTAAATAAGCTTTTTCATTTGTTTGCCCTTTTCCTCATCATTTTTTTTCCAAGCTAACCACCCTGCTCTGCCTTCCTTCCTCCCTCTTCCCACTCTTCTCCTCCCCCACCTCAAACATCCTCTTCTTACCTTTCACTCCAGTCTTATTTATCTTCTTTTTATCTGCTGGTTCTCTGACCCCCCCCCACATCAAACCATTTCTCGACTGGGTGACTTTGCTCAGCGTGTTAGCAGCGCTCCCTAATGTCATTTCAACAGCACAAACTGTGGATAGACTATGCTATTAAACCAAGAGAAATGTCACTCATGTACCATTTGTTCTTCGTGTAGAATGAGACTTCAACTAGCTCTTGATGAAGCAACATAAAATAGCTTTCATTTCAGAGACAATAATACCTGACACTTGAACAGAAACTTCCATCCAAAGTTCTCACACCATTTTATAGGTTTTAATGAATTACATCTTGCAAGTGTATCTTGACAAACAGACTATTCCCATTTCACAGATGGAGATAACTGAGGAAGTAAGAGAGGGGTAATTTGTTATTACAATGTCTCTCAGGGCCCTGTTGTTCATTGTGGTATTTAAAGAGTTTCTATCACTGGCTTCAAGCCAAAAATAAGTAAATAACATCAAAGAGCACTCAGATGTTCCAAGTCATAGTTCTTTATTTTAATAATGAGAAATCCCTTCTCTTTACACAGCAAAGCATAGTCTCCTTGCAAGTTTCAGCATAGGCACCATTTGCGACATTTTATTTCATAATTCTGATTTGTAAGTTACTAGGGAAAGGGAGCTTTTATGCCAGATTGCTTAACCATCATAAATTAAAGCCAATCAATCCACTTTTTGACTTTGAGTTTGTATTTTTTGTAGGAAGTTTGTAGGAGACCTTTTTTTTTTTTTTTTTAAGAAAATTCTCAAAACATAACAGAAATTTATCTTTCAGCATCATCAACACCAGTTAAGATCAAAAATAAGAATTCACAGGACAGAAATCCCTTACAAATACATTTTTAAAAGAATTTGGGTAAAGAAGTAACTGATTTACTTGTACTATCAATTAAAATTCTGAGTGTGTGCAGTGTTATTCTAACTTTTCCTTGTTAGGAGCAAGGACAGTAAGAAGTGCTACGAAGAACATAGGGACAACAAAAGGAAAGGAGCATGTAAGACTTAGAGTGAAAGGCAGAAGAGGAGCAGAGTAATTGATTAGGCCATCAAGAATTCTTTTTTTTTAAACAACAAAGTTTGCACCACTTTCATTAAGGTGCAGACCAAATTAAAGCAGGATAAACATGCAGGATTTATTAGGGAACAGGGAGGGGAGGGTTAAAACATAATTGTTTGTTTGTTACTATAGAAAATCTGCATAATTAAAATCATTTTTCAGCAAAGATGAAAGGCTAGAGATGCCCAGTTTCTGAATCTAAGTACAACACATCAGAAAGTAATAAAGAATCTTGCATGGATTTTATTTTATTTTTTGCTTTGCTTTGTTTTCCTGGTCATGGAAGAGTCAAGTAAGCACAACAAGATACGTTTGCATAGTCACAGGATATTGCGTAGGACTGAGTGAATAATTGTGTGGGATGCTAGGGCAGTGGAGCAGAACCAGGCAGGTTATTCTAAGAAGCAAGGAGAGCAGGAGAAAGTTAGTATTGTGGGTCTGAGAAATCAGATGTGTGGGACAAAGAGGGACAAGAGAGCAGAAAAAAGTAATCAGCCAGGTTGAGCAGCCACTCATCCTGATGTGCTGCAGGGTAATGGAGGAGGATCACTGGACTGAAAACAAGGGAGCTGCACTGGACTAGGCACTTCTGGCAGCTGAAGAACATAATTTGTTCCTTGGTTTTTAACAATATCATTATGTATGTGGCATATAAAACCACCTCATTTAATAAGAGGATTTATCTCTTCTTGTTCATGGATGACACCTTGAAGGCAATGCTGACTGAACCACTCCTATATTATGACAATCTAAAAGCTGTTTTAAATTTAGCTGGAGTAAAGTTCACTAAAGGTATATATCATTTGATATGTGTTCATAAATTATCTATAAAAATAAAAAAAATAAAACCATTGTATCTAGTACCACTTCATAAGCATACCCTCATATGAACCTGTACCTGACCCAATTACTCCCAATCCTAAACTCGGAGTTACTGGAGACACAGTAGTATTTACAATGCTTTGGTTCTTCTCTTCTATCTAAATGAACATCCTCATTTGTATTCTCATATAAAGCAACAACCCCAGGTTCCAGACTAGATGAAGGAAAAGGAAGTATTTGAGAGGGTGTATTTTTACTTTCGGTGACTTAAAAGGACAATCAGGATGTCCTGGTTAAGCGGATGTTTCACAACAAGTTTGTGGCTCACAGTTGCTCCCAAAAGTCAGTTAACTTGTTTACCCCTTCAGTAAAATTGCTCTCCTCCTCTTTGGAACTGATGAGACAGGAATTATAGACACCTGCTAACTATAAAATCCAGCTGCTGCTTTTGAAATAAAAGAACAAGTCTGTGATTTGTTACAAGCCACCTACATGCATGAAAAGCACCCCCGCAAATTCTGTCTGTGATGGATTCTTTGCAAAGCCCTGCTTTGGAATCAGCCTCCCTATTAAAATGAGCAACTAGAAAGCTCCAGCAAAACAAGTATCATTTCTGCTCCACATTTGCACATCTCCCATCAGAAGGAAGCCCACATCTCATTGGACTTTTGGACTTTATCAGAACAATCATGTTGTGCAATAGCAACAATACAAGAGAGCTAGGATTTTTAAATACCCATTTGACTGTAGAGAACACTGCCAGCCACAACCATAACTTGGGGGCGGCAAACACCATTTCCAGAATTGTCTTCAGAGGCATGACTATTTTGGACATAAATTAGCACAGCATTTAAGCTCACCAGAATTCCAGTGTCTGTAACACTTACTACTTTAGCCTGCTAATTTACAATGACAATGACTTGAAAATATTAATTTTGGCGGGTGACAGGAGATTCCTGCACAGCTAGTTGTGTCCCCGATAGTTCCTAGGACAATGTGAAGGTGAGGTCCATAATGAGTACTTTGAACAAATGTCCGTGGGTAAATTTAACAAATGCAAATGAAAATACTCCTTTCAGTTCCTTAAACTTCTCAGTTCCAGAAAACTAAAACCAGAAGAGATGTGTTTTTTTTTTTTGTAAGATCTAACTACGCAACTGCTACCATTTCTGGAGACACTGGGCTTGTGAGAGTTACTATTTTGGTAAGAAGGAACCAAAAAAATCCCCCCAAATCAAAAATAAATAAATAAAAAAAACAAAGCCAGAAAAAAAACCCAACCCAAACAGTAAAACTTTGATATTTATGCATGAGAAGATTTTTGAACCACTCAGTGAGTCATTTTATTGAGCAATTAACTTTCCTTTTTATGTAGATATTTCTTATTCGTCTGCCACCTTTTTAATAGTCCTTTGCATAAATTGGTAAAATAATTTCTCATTGCCTCAGAAACAACAGCTGCATTGTGAACTCCTGAATTGGCATGTCTTTGGAATATATTATAATAATTCAGAAACCGCTGCCATTGCTGTCAAGCTTTCATTCATACGACGATTGCTTCAACACGCCACCCTCCCTCCCTGCTCCTCTCCTGTTGCCGATCTCGGTTAGATTGTCCAGCCATTCCGAGGGCTCCCAGCTCCCTCCGCCACCTCTAGCCGCAGCCCTCTCTCTGTCAAGCTCTTGACACAGATCCCTCGCCCTGGCCCCTCCCTAGGTCTGGCTCTCAGGAGCCTCCTCAGCTGAATTAGACACAAATGACTTGTCTTGACTTTCAAAGGCCTTTGTGGCCTAGCCACTCTCCACTGACCCTCTCATGTTCAATATCAAAAGGTCAGCTCTTGCTTCCAATTAGTCTATGAGGCAGGAACCTTGCTCTGAGCGCAGCGCTTTCAACCAAGTCCAGTCATGCTCCTTCCTCTGTTGCCCCTCACATTCGAGGAAGGAACTGCCTGTAAGTATCTGCAAAGCTTTCACACTCCTGCTTTTTAAATCCCTCCTCAAAACTTCACTGTGCCTTCCAAAACCTCAGCAAGGGGCAGGCATTTCATGTGAAAAGGCAACGCTAACCAATGCACCAGGGGCTTCCTAGGCATCTCCCCTGATGTGTACCTCAATCATGCCAGTCCTCTGTAGGAGGCTGCAATTTTCGCTTGCACCATTTTTTTTTTTTTTTTCGGTTGGTTGGTTGGTAGTTAGTTTTGTTTTGGCTAGTTTTACAGGACCTCGCTGGCTGAGTTGTGACTGATAGCTAGAACTTCTGTGTCCAGCAAAAAAGCAAAAATTTAAAAGAACAAGAGCAACAGTAACTAGGAATCTACACGTACATGCTCCCTATGTCTCTGACTTGGCCACTTGGCCATTTTTAGTTCACCTAGAAATTGTTACTGAATAAAAAATTCCTGCTCAACTTCACAGTGGAACATTCTCACTTCAGATAAATTTGTGAAATGTGACAAAATACAGTTTAGCTAAATTTAAGTAGATTTTCACAAATTGAGCAAAAAAAGCTTCTTTTCTTGATAAATTTCAAAGCCCCGTCCCAACTAGAAATATTTAGATTCTCAGAGAAACAGTAACCAATGTGTTTTCACTTGAGTAGATTCACCCAACTTACCTCGGCATTTTTGTTGGAAATAGAACTGTCTTAGTTGCAGTTTTCCCATTCCAAATTTCAGACAAACAAGAAATAGGCAGGAAAATTTCATTCTGATAAAGCAATAAGTAATTGAAATTCTATTAAGTATTTAAACTCATTCATATGAATAACCAAAAACAGGCCTTTCAATGGGAAGCTTAAGGCAAACTGATAGATGATGCTCCTAATCCCATTATTATAAACATAGCGGTTTATTATAAAGATAATTGTGGGTTGTTCAAGTGGAGGTTAGAGATGTGTGGGAAGTAGTAGAATGGAGGTAGCCAAGTGAGTAGGGTGTAGGTGAGTAGTTGAATGGCTTAACTGTTAATTTTCTTGGGTTTTATTTTTACATTAATATGCAGAGAAGTGGGATCTAACTCTAAGAACTTTTCAGAGCAGGGAAAAATCATACTGAATGGGTACACACCAATGCAAAATATAGAAATGTTACGTTCCAGATTACGTAATTTTACTTGAAAATAGCAGCTTGTTGACCGAGGGAGCCCTGCTGGATTTTACAACCTGGGAATGTAGCTTTTATGAAGCAAATTATTCTTCAAGAAATGAGTAACAGTGCCATTTACTTCATACCACTGACATAATATTTAGCTCTGTCATTTAAATATAATTGCTCTATTTTTACAATGTTAGTGCTATTGATAAATGCAGATTACAAGGAGTAAGTAAATTCTCTACTAGTGATAAAGTGATTACATTACAAAAGTAAGAAATTTGACATTCATTCCACATTTTAGATTTAGAAAAGCAAGAATTACCATTACTATGGTAGCTTAGTTATGGCAATGCTTCAATGTTTCTGTGGTCTAGTATCTTTAATACTCGAGTGTAATCTACCCCAGTCATACTTGACAGAGAATAAAGACGGGTTTTCAAGGATCACAGCCTTCAAGTTGTGTGGAAATGCCCATTTCCTGTCTTGAGAGTAATCACACAGACAGAAAAAGACAATGATATTCTGAGTGGTATTCAGGGAATGAATCTAGGACAAAGTGCACGTTTCTGCCAAAAAACAGTTTTTCATGGGTAAATTCACCGTGTACCCAGAAATCCCACAGTGCTAGTGAAATTGCCATGTTTAGTGGGCATTTCATCTCTCTGGCAATCACAACTACTGCCTTTTGCAGTGATAGGAAGCCATCACTTAAAAACAGCTTGTCTTTCTCCAGTGATTTTATACTGTTCTAAGAAGTTGCAACCTCTGTTTCACCCCAAACTCTCTGGCACCTCTTTCATAAGTGGCAATATATGTATGTGTATGTATATGTACATGTATATACATGTATACATGTATATATACACCTGTGTGTATCTATATATATATACACACACATGTACACACACCTGTGTGTACACACACATGTGTATACATATATATATACACTAGTGTGTGTATGTTTATGTACATGTGTGTGTATATATATATTTTTTTTTTCTTAACAGATGTTAAATGTGATTATTTGACTCCACTGCATACACATCCTCCCTGTGGTGAAATTCTTCCCAGGCCAACCTGAAATGCTGAACTTTAAACTGCAGCCTTGACCTCCAAGTTCAAACAGTAATTCCAGATGGTCCACCAGCAAGAATCTGCCTTTATGACATCTCAGTCACAACATTTTGATGATGTCCATTTCACTACTGAGGGCAAGGATGAAATCTGGCAGCAGAATATTCTGCAGCAAGAGCCAGATTCTTTTCTTTTCCCTAAACAAGCAATGCTCTCCTGAATTTTACCTTCGCTCTTTCTCCCTGTGCTTATGAGGGCTCTCTTAGTGCCCTCTGAGGAGGGCTGTACATTCTGGCACTGAGATACAACTTGGGTCTTAAAGGTGAGAAACTGAGAAATCCTGATACATGTCTGCTTTTCTTGCTGAAAAAGTTTTTTGAAATAAATATTACATGCTTTTGGGGCGCTTTTTTGACTTTTGGTTTTGTTTTGGACTTTTGAGTCTTGCAACTCAAGCTTATTCAAAAATATCTTTTCGAGCTTTTTTTCTGCAGCCATGGAAGTAGCAAAATTATAAGACAGGAAGAGAATTATTGGGAACAGGAGAGAGAAGAGGAAAGAAAAGAAGAAATAAAAGAAAAAAGAAAATTAAGAAAGAAATAAAGAGAATAAAAGAAAGAAAAAGAGCAAAAGCTAAAATTTCCATGCAACCCCTTGTTTCTAGGGTTCTAGATAACAAATATAACAAATCTCAGTATCACAAAATCCAATAAAGCCATAAGTATTGACAATCTTCATTCATCTAGATATGTTCATGGAACAACATATGAACCACGCTGTTCCCCTGCTGTGCAGAATGAAGATTTTGATATTTGGCACCTTTCAAAAGAACTAAAAAAATAAAAATAAAACTGAGTATATCTAAAAGAAATCTTGTTAACCTAAGAATCTGTTTCCCCAAATGCTTTGTGTTGCTGAGCTGAATTATATTTAGCAACACTTAAGCAATTCAGCCTTTGCTTAAAGCTCTTTTATTGTTTAGAATTTTAGCGTACAATCTAAAAGAATTCTAAATAATATAATACTGGAGGAGTGAGAAACCATATTAACACAAGAAAAAAGCAACATATGCTAACCAAATAGCTTTACCTTCTTAATGGCAGTGTTGATGACAGGCTTTAAGGCTTTCAGATACCCAGGAGATAGTCAATGGCTGTGCAGTTCATGAGGTCTGGAGACTTGCTCTTTCTTTAGAGCTCACTGAATCAGGACAGATTTCTGGATGTTTTTTCTCTCTAGGTAAGCCATTTTGAGACTTTATCTTGATGTCACAGAACTTCATCTTAAGAAAAAAATTGTCTTAGTCAAATTATGTTATTTTGACAATTTAGAAATGAAATTGCTTAGATTTCTTTTTTGAAAAAAAATCAGTTGCAAAAGCTCAAATTTCAGTATTTCATTTTGCTCAGCAAAACATTTCCTTCAATTTGAAAATGTACTAAAATACATGTGAAAGTATATATGTAAAAGTGTGCGTGCATCTACATATATAGGAAAGCCTGTTACTACCTTTGCCAAAGTCCTGTATAAGAACCATAGGAAAACAGGGGACCCCTTACCTTTAAAATGAAAGCCCTGAAATAAAAGTGTCAGGAGACACTACGCTATAAATTAGCATAGGCAGCCCACCAGAAACTTGATTTTGTTCTTTGTTGTTTGCTAAAGTGAAGATTTAGAAACTATGCTGACAATGTCCTTTCAAAAACAGGATAGCTTCAGTAGTTCTTACAAACCCTGCTACCATTGCATATTGTAAAGTAAGTCTGTCATATTTATTCCACATTATCTAGGTATTTGTGTTCATTATAGGATAGTGGTGCAATGTTGTCCATCTGAGATTAAAATCTAGTCATAAATACTACATGACTCTGCTATTTAGGCTAGCCCATGATGCAGTCAAGCATGTGCCCAGTTGGATACAAATATACACAACACAAAACATCAAAATAGGCAACAGAATGGATAGCTCTAAAACTTAATATGGGTTCAATGTGAGATTAAAAAAATACCATTTTGAATTACCCTTTAAAATGTATTTTAGAGAGTACTTAAATCTTGGAGGAGTTGAGGAAGGTTGGTGCTCATCAAGATTAGCCTCATTTTTTTTCAGTTTGCAGTCCTCATAGCGAGTAACCTCCTCCTGGTTATCAACCCAGTGCCTAAGCAATTCCAGCTGCTTCTCTGCTAGAAGGTGGATGCTATTGCATCCAGATTAAGCATCATCTGGGGAGTGCCTGCTCTCACAAAATAAAAGATGCTCCTTCTTTCTGCTTCCTTTTGTTCAGAATAGTGCTATTAGCCCTAATTTAAACCACATGGTAGATTCTACTTCCCATTTTAGTGTGAATGACATGAGTTTCTACCTAGGTATGTGGCAAGGAAAAGAGGAACTTTTATTATCACCTCTCCAGAACAAAAGGGGAAATCATGAAGCTTTCTGTGGGATTATTAAAATTTCGCCCGAAGATCTCTCTCATCTCAGACTGTCTGAATCACTTTAGAGCACAAAAAAAGCAGTTTCAAGACCAGACTTATATTCTTTGGGTAGTAAATAACTTATTTTTCCCCTTCGGTTGAGTACTTAAACACTTAGATGCATGAAACTCATCTTTTGGAAAGGGCTGGATCACCCTTAAAACTAGGTCAAGTACAGATTAAAGAAGTGTGTAAGTGGATCAAATGACATCCAGCTGGGCAAAGCACAGTGGAACTGTACAAGGCAGCAGAACTCGAGATGTCTTGAGTTTGTTTTGCTCTTCTTTTTTCGGGAAAGCTAAGCAAGAAGCAAGAGAGAACCCCAAAGGACCTTTTTTAACCTTCTGACTACAGGCAATGCTCCTGTATGCCTTGTGAAAAATATCTGGCATCAAGGTCACGGCTTGGAGAGTCTAATCATGGACAGGAAGACAGCAAACAAGATTGGAGTTTTCCAAAGTTATCCATCATCTGAATAAAGGCAAAGCAGCAGGTATTGATCAGTGCGCTGGAGAAAATTTGAAAGGGGGTCGTAAGGTCACAGCTTGGAGGTTACACTGGATCTGGGAAAGGAATGAAATCACAGTCAAATGACAGAGTGAGGGCAGCAAAGAATCAATGCAGTATGCACAGCATGTATGTTACGGAACGGCTGAAGTGCATGCACATGCACACACACACATACACCAGGAAAATAGTACATCAAGGAGAAGTGACACAGAAATACAAGGCCTAGGATGAGACAGAAGGAAAATCTGTCAGCCAGGGGTGTAGACATATAGCGAGTGTAACGGTGCCATAGCCCTACAGCAAACAATGAAACCCCATTGACTGGATCCATACAGCAAAATGGCTAGTGCCAAGACATTCCGGTTTCGGGCATTCCAGGGAGATTACTCCAACCTAACCCAGACTGTCCCCACGGAATTAATAAAGATCATTACCTATGCTGCTGGTGTACACATTCTGGCTTAGCTACATCCAAGAAACCCAGTTTGTGTGCTCCAGACTTCTCCACTCTGAAGAAAAGGATAATAAAGGGGGAGACCCGCTTCAAAAAGACAGTACTAACCTGGATGCATTCTTGGGTGGACATGGTAATGAGTTAGAGTAAGGTTGAGCTGGCAGTTGTACCTGGGACTTCTGCATTGTAGATCTGCAATTTCTGTCAATTAATGAATAGCACTTAACAGAGATCAAAATCTGAATAAACAAAAAAAAATCTCTAAAGCAGATAAGAACTATGGAAAAAATGCAAAAATGCAAAGAAATGATTCTTTAGGCACACTTCTAATTTTATTTTCCATTTTTTTTTTTTCTATTTGTGAATTACCACTGCATATCTTTCCTTGGTATTCAGTCTAAAACTGCTGAGTTTGAAGCTTGCAGTTCTTGCTATATCTGCTGAACCTACCACATCACAGAAAAATATCAGATATTAGTCGTCATGAAAGTGTGTTCTACAACATGAGTCCTACCACTGTAAATGCTGTACGAGCCAGTTCAAGAGGGAATCTAACACTACAACACGTCAAAACTCAAAGAATGAATTTGAAAAGAAAATGTCAGCTGCAGAGCCAAAATACTAAAACAAATGTTTGAAAAATAGCGTAACTGAGGTTGGAAATCTTTAGAAAGTACTCTGGCAAGACTATGAAGCACAGATTTGTGCTTAAAAGCACATAGAATCACAGAATACCTAAGGTTGGAAGGGACCTCTAGAGGTCATCTAGTCCAACCCCCCTGCACACGCAGGGTCTCCTAGAGCATGTGGCACAGGGCTGCATCCAGGCGGGTCTTGAAGATCTCCAGGGAAGGAGACTCCACAACCTCTCTGGGCAGCCTGTGCCAGTGCTCTGTCACCCTCACTGTGAGGAGATTTTTCCTTAAGTTCCTGTGGAACTTTTGATGCTTCAGTTTGTGGTCATTTCCTCTAGTTCTGTCAGTGGCCACTACTGAAAAGAGGCCGACCTCATCCTCCTCACTGCCTCCCTTGAGGCACTTGTACACACTGATGAGGTCCCCTCTCAGCCTTCTCTTCTCCAGGCTGAACAGGCCCAGCTCCCTCAGCCTCTCCTCACAGGGCAGATGTTCCAGGCCCCTGATCATCCTCGTGGCCCTGCGCTGGACTCTCTCCACATCCCTCTTGTACTGGGGGGCCCAGAACTGGACACAGTGCTCCAGATGTGGCCTCACCAGGGCTGAGTGGAGGGGTAAGATCACCTCCCTCGACCTGCTGGAGATGCTCCTCTTAATGCACCCCAGGATGCCATTGGCCTTCTTGGCCACGAGGGCACACTGCTGCCTCATGGTCAACCTGTCGTCCACCATGATGCCCAGGTCCTTCTAGGCAGAGCTGCTCTCAAGTAGATCGGTCCCCAGCTTGTACTGATGTCTAGGGTTATTTCTCCCTAGGTGCAGGACCGTGCACTTGGCCTTGTTGAATTTCATGAGGTTTCTCTCCGCCCAGTTGTCCAGTCTGTCCAGGTCCCTCTGGATGGCAGCGCAGCCCTCTGGGGTGTCAGCTGCTCCTCCCAGCTTCGTATCATCTGCAAACTTGCTGAGGGAGCACTCTGTGCCTTCATCCAGGTCGTTGATGAATAAATTGAACAGGACTGGACCAAGGACTGACCCCTGGGGGACACCACTCAACACAGGCCTCCAACTAGACTCCGCAGCACTGATTATCACCCTCTGAGCTCTGCCATGTAGCCAGTTGCCAATCCACCTCACCGTCCACTCATCCATCCCTCCGGAGCTTGTCTAGGAGAATGTTGTGAGGGACAGTGTCAAAAGCGTTGGTGGAGTCAAGATAGATGACATCCACCGCTCTCCCCTCATCTATCCAGCGCTCCAGTCGTGCGAGCTATCCCACCACGTCTCTGTGATCCCAATGAGATCGTGGCGCTGGGACCGCACACAGATTTCCAGTTCATCTTGCTTATTCCCCATGCTTCGCGCATTGGTGTACAGGCATTTCAGGGAAGTAACCGAGCCTGCAGGTACCCCAGGAAGGGTGACAGAGTGCCCTCTAGAATCATTTCCTATCCTCACTTCCCCACTCCCATACTCCTGCTGGACCCCATCTGACCTTGGCTGTGTGGTACTGTTTACCGTGTCTATGTGATGCTCCCCATGAATCATGAATCAAGCTGTGCTTAAGTTTTGTTTTAATTCAATAGTATTTTAAAGACCACATGCTACCCCAAACCCTGAAAATTTTAATAAAAATGATTTCTAAAAAAATACAGGGAAATCTTATCCCCACAACATTAACTCATCTGAATTTTATTTCCTTTCATCTTTGCAGAAAAATGAACTGTGAAGAATCTCATTTTCCCCGTTGACTAACGACATTGCAAACACCAAGTTTGGTCCAGTCATATATAACTGCTAAAACCAATAGCACTGGTGAATAAGCATTTGGCAGAGATTCTATGTTACTCTATATGTTAAATTACTATTTTACAACCAAACACCTACTGGGAGAATTGTAAAAAATACGTGAAGCATTTTCCACTGAATACTCTCTTCAGCATCATCTCACAGTGACTCTCACCATGATTCTAGTTGGTGAAATAAATCTGGTTGGTGGAAATCTAGCCATCTAAAATCAAGAAGACATTTCTTTTCCTTGGTTTCTTTCCCCAGTATAGGAAAAACAAACAAACAAAAAAGTATAGTTTAAGTTTCTCCCATTTTAAAAGCCCAGAAAAGGATTTTTTTTATACATGCCTAGAAAGGTGCAAAAACCATGCTAGAAGTGTTTGAGTTGTTTTCAGCAACATAGTAGAAACAACAAAATGAAACTATGCGTTAAAATATCAGCGACTGGTATTTTTTATTTCCTTTTCCTTTATATTGGCTTTACACTTGCGTAACTTTACTTCAGTGCATTTACACTAAGTAGAATGAATCCTGTGTATCTATCTGCTTCTCTCCTCCACAAATGTTTCTATTCCTAGCAGCAATACAGAGTCAATGTAGTCAAAAGCGCTTGTGTCCGATGCTCCATACCTCACCTCAAATATCAGACTTTCATTTGACAAATTCACCAGATTACATCCTGCAACTTTCAGAATTATGTGAGGCAATATGTCAGTATGTTACTTGGGAAATGACAGTTGGATATGAAAAATATTCAAATGCTTTTCCCACATCATGGAGAAAGCACAACCTAAGAGGTGGAAAACAGCACTCAGTCCAAAGTAGTCTTTGGCATCCCTTACAAGACATTTAATTCAAGCTGATGAGAAAAATCCAACCACTTCTCTTGCCATGCAGAAGGGTGCCTTTCTTGCAGTTTTTTTGGTTTGGTTTTGTTTTACCATTAGCGAATTTATTCAGGTGAGATACTACAAGAAGTCACTGGAAGTTACTGTGGGATTTACAGAGGGAAGTCAGTGGCTAAATTTACTCACATGAGGTAGCTGGCTCAGGGAGATACTTTTTCTTTCTATGCCAACTTGAAGCCATGGGAGCTACTCTTAAGTACCCTTCAAAATCAATAGGAACATGATTTTGCCATTTCTGCCATTCAAGCTTTTTTTTCTCTCCGAGGCAAAGAGAGAATGAAACACTGATCTGAAGTTGAGTTTCCCTAATTTACTCTTATCTTGCAAGTAATATGATTAAAAGGATGAATTTATGAAGCATTCTATAACTGCATTCTGGACATAAAAAGATTTAATCAATACATTGATTTTTCCTCACTAACAAAGATAATTTACCACAAACCCTGTGTTTATTAGAATTCATTCTGCTGAATTCCTGCCTGGTGAAGTTATTTGTTCATTTTAAAAGAAAAAAGAAGAATTAAAAAAATGGTCTCATCATTCCCATTTATTGTCCTTTCTCACCTTTAACTGTTGACAAATTCTGTCAATAAAAAAAATGCCAGCAATTCTCTCTTAAATCTGCTTGGGCAAAACCCTTGTAATTCCATGCTTGTGGAAAATACAATGCTCACTACTTTTTCTTCACTAAACAATTCAGATATCATATTTGCATTTGCTATATAAACACTTTATACTACAAACAATTCACTACAAACAAATTATGGCCTATTCTGTATATTCACACCCCTGTTTACAGTGATGTTAATTAATGGGAAGAGTAACAAGAGCTACTTACTGAAGTAACCTTCCAAAAGGTTTTGTACTTCTCACTTTTGAATCTAAAAGTGCTCTTCGAAAACAAGCAACTCCTCTCTTACTAAATCCTTGTGAGGTAAACTCTCATCTGAAATAAAAAATAACATATAGGATGAAAAAAAAAAAGGCCATGTTATGAGCCTGTTCATACCTTCTGTTAGAAATGATTTGTGCAGATAAGACACACTGAAATTAATTGGACTATTACAGCAGTAATACCAGTGGGAATAAGCAGTTCATAAAACGAACGCGGTGATGTGCAAAGTTGGTCCACACTATGTCCCTCTTTAAAGGGCCAGTGTGATGTAGTGAGAAAGATATTGGTGAGCCTGGAAGCAGACGACAGGACTCTCTTTTCCAGGGGCAGAAATTAAATTGCAATGCTAAAAAGAAAGCTAAAGGTTCAACCTCCTTATCAAGACAGATAATTATGGATGACAATTATTACTGAAAAGTAGATTTTCTTGTTTTCAGTAAAGAAAATTTCCCAATGTCCATAGATATCCTGAGACAGTGTTATGCTGCTTTTATCATCAGAAAGGTTTTTTTTTTTTGGTCTAACTTGTGGCATACACCTTTATTGAAAGTTATATTTACTTCTCCCTTTTACAGCAATATTCTTTACACTCTTTGTGTTTTAAAATTACTAGTAATTTAGAGTAATTTCTAACTGTGCTTCTATACTAGCTCATAGTGCAGCTCATAGAACTTTCCCATTTGAAGTTTATAAATTACATTATAAAACAAATAATTTGAATGATCTTTATTGTTAGCCTTTTTGCACCAGTTAATCTCTAACTTTTTAAGCATATTGAATAAAACTTCTCTTGTTCTACTTTTCATTGTAATAATATTTTAATTCTGATATTACCTATTTATAGTCATACTTTGCATATTATTTCTGTCTCTCTCACAAGATATTATCACACAAAACTTCTTGACTCTCTTTAATCTAACCAAAACTTCAAGGAAATGAAGAAATATTCCCTTTCTTCACCTTTATTTATTTGCTTGTTTTTAATAGGTGCTTTTGATTCACTAAAAGCTTTCCATCCTCTCATCCCCTTATCTTCTCCCCTCCTCTTTATGCTTTTTCTCATCTAGAACAGGCTCTTTTGAGGTTCTCTCACTACTTCAATCAGAATGAAGGTGGTGCTGACTGGGAGTTACTCACTCTCTTTGGCTTGGATGGCAGTAGGTTTCTTGCTTTTATCCAGAATTTCACCACAGGCACCTCATTTTCTCAGTTCATCTTCTGTGAACTTCTTTTTCCTGTGATCATTACTAGCACATTTTACCTCAATTGTGAATGTAAACAATGACCCTGAACTGGAGAGAGCACGGAAGAGAGTGAGCATGTACAGTGGTGAAAAAAATCAAGTCTGCTCTTTTCATGACCATCTTTTCTCTCTACCACTTAAACTGAAAGGTAAAAGCTCCTGTTATGGCCCACAGGCCACAGCTGGATGAAACAGTGATAGCTGTGAATGACACACGGCTCAGGGTCAGAAAGGGATCCAGATGGCTTTTGTTTTAAGATGTCCTTTCTCAGAAACACCGTAGAAACAAACTAGAAAATCTCCTTTTTTCCCCTATGAAGCTTTTTAGATACTGGTACTTAAAAATTTTCATGAGAAAATAGCATTATTTTAATCTATACTTTTTATTGGTTTGGGTCACTTTTTGTAAATTCAGTTCCTTCCTCAATGTCAATTTAAGTGCACTCTTAAGATGTTTTTCTTCATTTAAAAAATGTTTAGATTAATAAAATTATATTTCAGTTGTTCCTTCTAGTGCACTCTTTTTCTGAAACTGATGTGAGATAGTTAGAAGGGGAAAAGAAAAACTGAGAAAGTAGCAAAAAGAAAGAAACAGCAAAATAAAATTTTGAATTGTGTTTTGCTTTCTAAAATAAATATGGAAATTAAAATTTTAATATATATTTCAGTAGCAATTTTCACTTTTTGCCCTTTGTTTCCAAGTGTTCCCTTCTCATCTACTCTTGTGGCTTCCATCAACGTGCTTTCTCATTACGTTCTATTACTCTTCTTTCTGGAAATTTCTTTACTCTTATAGTTCTCATTTCTGTGAGCGAACCCCTCTGTATAATACCTCTCCATGTAATACTGCTCCACCACCTCCTAAAGCTTTCCTGCTTCCCTTTGTTTCTATTCCTTCTTCCTTACCCTTGTGTGGATTTCCTACTCCCTTCAAGACTCACTCTTCTCTAGAGCCTCCCCTAACTACACACACAGTAGCAAACACTACTATCCTTTCCTGCTGACATTGTCTTTCTGCTGTCACGTATATTCCAAATCTGGTGTTCATACCCTTGGGGAAGGGGGAAAAATGGAAAAGGGAGCTTTCTGTCTACGTCTGCAGTTCAATCTGTTCCTGATCTTTTTTGAATTCAAACCTCTTCTGATAGGCAGCAAGCAAAACACAGAAGCTGGACACTGCTGAATGAGACTGGTGCGACATACTGGCCAGATGTGGCATGACAGAAGCACACGCTCCTGGAAGACACAGTTACAGCTGCCTGCTCAGAATTCAGAACAAACCTGACAGCATGGCCCTACCAAGGGTGGCGTGAGCAGCAATGTTTAGTGCTTAGTCCCAAATCTGGGTGACAAGACCCAACTTTGCCATTTCCCATCTACACTTGCATGGCAGCAAATCTGAGCTTACACAATATCATTAGCTAGCAAGATAATTTTCAAGAACAGCAATAGATTTATCAGACTTACTAGAGGGAGCAATAGGAAGTCTTTCATTTCCATGGTCAGTATGAATGGGAAACCGAATACATTTTGATGAAAGAGTTCATTTTTCATGTTTTTTCTCCATGCGGAGCGCCTTCATTTTATATTTCAATTTAAGTGATTAGAAGTCAATCTTTATGTCAGTGATGTTAGGGTAGCTGCATGGGACCCACCCCAGTCAATGTCTCCTACTGCAGTACAAATAATAACTAATAATGTTGGTAATATCCAAATTTGTAAGAGTTTTTTTGGAAATAGTATCACAGAGATTAAGTGCTACTTCTAATTTTTTAATCAGCTTCTCACAGACAGCAATGCATAGGTGCCTTGACCTTAAACTTAGGTAATTATTATAATTAAGGAGCTAATACTCCATTCACAAACGTCTGCTGCGCTCTCTCTATTGTCTGAAATCCATTATTCTACATGTAGGTCCTTTTCTGTTCCCTGCTTCTTTGGACCTCTTCCAAAATTTGCTCGCTTATTGTTTAAAACCTTTCTCAGTACGTTAGTGTGTTAGTATTTTGTGCTCTACATCTGTGACTTATGGATCATTCCACTTCTGGAGAGATTTTCAATATCCATACACAGCTATTATTCATCCCATAAACAGCAAATATAATACCCATCTAATCAATCATTACTGCTAATACCCTAAATAAAACCATCCTTTATTATGTTAAGCAATTAGTCAAATGAATGTTTTGTAAAACTTGCTGCCTTTTTCAGTCCCTTGGCTCCCAGCCTGTCTCACTCTTCCACCCCTTTCTTTACTTCCATTATTAGCAAGTACTAGTCATATACCTCAGCTATATTTACAGGATTATTTGGTTTTACTAATTATGTCACCAGAATAGGGTCTGCACTAATTAAAGAATTTTCACTGTGGCTGCCAAACTGTATGCTTTTCCAACCCCAAAGTTCTGTCCAAATTACTTTTAAGTGGTTTTAAGTGAGGGGAAGGTGCACAGACTGAAGATTAAAATGGTTTCCTTAAATATGTAATTTCCATTTCAGACAATGTACCAATGAAAAGTTCTGCCAAACTATATCTTTGTAGATTTGAACCTGGTAGATTGTTAAAATAAAAAATAGCTACCTATGTGGGGTGATAGGCAGGGCAAAAACTGAACAGGAGACAATGTGACGTTTTTTCTTGAAAAATGAAAATCAGCATTTCAGTTACCATTCTGCACAACAGATAAAGAGTGGGTACCCATTTTAGAGATACAGCCTAAAATTCTATTTCCTGTGAAGCACAGATGAAAGCACAGAATGATTTTGTTATATAACCTGTAAGCAGTTTGCAAAATGCTATTTTGTTGCATTTCTATGAAAAAATCAAAAATATACAGAGATCTGCTTCTACTTCATGCCAGCTGAGGACTTTGCCTCAGTCAGATACTTTAAAATATATCTAACTTAAAACACCAGTGCTGTACACAGAGTCACATTTACACGACTTGCTGGAGAATATCAGAAATCAGCTCTAACTCATGAGAGAAATAGTATAGGTAACCTCAAATCAGTCTGTTAAAAATGCACTTCTGTCATGTTCCTTCATGTTCTAAGTGATATCTTTTTTTAAAGATATCCTTTACCTTTTAAGGAAATATAGTTTCTTTTATTTATAAAGTGTTCATTAATTACAGCAAGCCAACATTGTCAGTAGAGATGCATCTGTTACTCTTAGGAGTCTCTAGGACAAATCCTGTTTTGGTGACGTCTGTCTTACTATTGTTCTAATGAAGCAAATGGTTAAAGACTGAGTTCTTTCTGATGTACACATGTTATACATGCAATTAAATCTTGCTATAGTGAAGAATCACTGACAGCAGAGATTATTTTAATGGATGTACAGTATTACTTTAAACTAAGTCTTCACCATCTGTTCGTCTTAATTATAAATGCAAAACCAACATATTTTACATTAGCATCAGAAAATGGGGAAATATCAGTGATTGAAATGTCCATATCTACTCTTTGTGCAATACTGCATGCATCTGTGCCATTTATTGTCTCCCCTCCAAGGAACATAAATTGGAAAAAGGGGGGGATAGTTTTTACTCCTCACAAATAATTTCCTGACACACTTGAATATTATTTTCTTCACAAACAAGGATTCATTACAGAAGATTCTAGTGTATTATGCCTCAGAATGCTTTCTAAAAGTATCTACTATACTTGCACTCATACTTCATTCTTGCCCTCTCTGGCTGTCTTAGTTCTTGGCAGATAAGCAAGGGAAATGTAAGAAAGAGCCAATGCATTAATATCATCTAATAATTAGCAGACAACAGGTAAAAGATAGGCAGGAATATTCTGAGCTTAACCAAAAAGAGTTAGAAAGATTAAATAAAATACATAAATTTCAGCTCTGCATTTCTGATGTGATATTGCTTTTTACTGAGAAAATAACAAAAGAAGTAAAGTGTAGCTGTAGAAATCCATATCTATGACCTACTTCAATTTGGTATCATGCTAGTAGATGTTAGATCCTACAACCATGCATTACTATAGGAAGCAGCACTAAAACAGTTAAGATTGAGTCAAGTTTACAGAGTTTTAAATAGTTGGGCATTCCCGTGCCAACTCAGATTATCTGGAAATTTCTTGTGCTTTGTGGGTGACCCAGTCAAGATTAGTAACCCAAATTTGAGAGTGTTTGATAAAGGGTTCCTGACATATACCATCATTTGATGTATGGCTTGAGGCAAACTGATGAGCCAGAGGAAGTAATCTGTGGATGTGCTGGCATCAGTGTAAGTGGGTTGCCCAAGGTAATATGCTGCAGTATATCATTAAGTTCATTTATAAATCTTTATTCTGGATTTAGCAGCTTTGCAAAAGTGTGGTAAATATTAACTCTGATTAAATGTTTTTATATGTTTTTCTGTAAGTATTATAATAACATATAGATACATTTTATGCTGTAATATCAGATAAAATCTAAATTAGAACTATATTTGAATTTTGGGCCAGCATAATCCCACTGAAATCAGCAACAGCATAACACTGAAGGAAGACCAGGTCTCAGATTCCCGACTCGTTCTTTTGAGGTACATACCTTTGCAGCATTGCAATTTGTGACACTATAAATTGTTTTTCTTTCCTGCATTAAGCCTAACACTATAAAGAAAAATAAGGCTGGAGCTAACACATCACATAGTACTCTCTCCTTTCTGGCAAGTTTTGATATCCTTGCTAAACGCTTCTGGTATAAGCACCAGGTGGCATCCAGCTATTTTCATCAAAAAACTCTGGCCCTAGTTCCAGTTGCAAAATGCTTTCCAGACTTCTGCTGAAATTAGGAATTTGTTTTCTCAGTCTATCTAGACTTGGTTGAAGGCAATTGAAGAAGAATATGCACACTCACAGGATAATGGCCCAGAATGATGACAAATTTGGGAAAAATGGTAACCTTGTATCTTACAAGATACTAATTTGTGTCAAAAACTTAAGCAAACAACTGGCAAGATTTACATTCTCAAATTTTCAAACTACACCTCATCAAACATCAGATCCAACTTCTAGCCCATCTTGTAGTCAGCTCTGATTCAGAGTATTCTTCCTGAGATAAACTATATTACATAAATACATGAGAAACAAACTGATTATATGGTTCTCTTGACGTATAAAAAGATATGTGTACAGCAGTCTAACTCCAAACTAAAAAAGTAAGACTAGGAGACAATCTCTTTTTGCAGATTCTTAGCACTAACTGATAAGCACTTCAAAGAGAGAAATTGTATTGTGCGGTTAGAAAGGTTGCTTGCAAGTGTCTATGACTACAGTAAATAGAAAAATACTATGCAAAACTCTAAACATATTAGTGAAAATATGTCTGGAGAGGTATTTCCCAGCAGTTTGGCTTTTTTTTTTTTTTTTTAAGATGCCAGGAGAAGCACCAGAAATCATAAATACTGATGATTTGTACCAGTGAGGTGTGTGGCTTTACATGGCACTATCTTACATAACAATACTAAATATTAAAATCAAAAATGTTTTGGTAGTAAACAGCGTTTTTACTGATTGCCCATGATTATGTTAAGCAGCTTCTTCTAACAGTGTCACAGAGGTGATTTAATAGCTCCTATAACTAATCTTCCCAGATGAACTCTCCCCTCTGCTGATGAAGCCTATTCAAAACCTACTACCCTTTGCTCAGTTTCTCATCTCGTATTTTTGAAATTCCTGATCTTGAATATGGTTGACAAAATTCTTTCCTCGCAACAAATTTTCTGCAGACATCTCCTCTCACCTCTATGAGTGTAGTACAAAGGAAACTTATTTTTATCACTGTTCTCATTCTTATGATTTAGCTGTTTCTTATTGTTTACCCATCACATCACTAATAAGTCTAAGAAACTACTCGTAAAGCAGCTGTATAAAGTCCTGCAGTTTCCATGTTCTTTTCTGCAGCTTTGAAGCAAAATATGTGTGTGAGGAAGAAAATCACATAGCTCATTTTCATAACTGGAACATGAAAAACATTGAACAAAAAACACTGAAAGCATAAAGTTACCAACCTATTCAAATAATGTAAATTTCATATATGTACATAGATTTGTGTGCATAAGCATCAGTACTAAAGTCTATCTTAAAAAAAAAAAAGCAAACAAACCAAAANAAAAAAAAGCTGGAGGAATTAAAATGCCAATCAAATCATTATTGCTGGAGGAGGAGGAAAGTCAAAGTTACTACTAGTGTCAAAAAAGGCAACCAGGAGAGAAGTAAGGATTCCCTATGAGAAAATTGGATGTAATAATAAATGGAACCCCTGGGGCCTGCAAGCAGGTTGCCAGAAGCAAGGCACAAATCCCTAGGGGGCAGTGCGTAATTAACAATTTGAGGATGCAGCCATTGTCACAGAGACAGGCGCTGCTACCCAAAAAAACGTGAGCAAGCATTTTGTTCTCAGAGCAGCTTGCTGATTGCGCTATAAACCCATATTGTTTGCCCTTATATAATGATGAACTACTTTCTAGCATAAATATTTTCCTTTAGGATCATTAAGTTTTCTAGTAAAATGCATTACTTGCAGAATGTATGGACAGCAAATAAGCAGAATGAAAGACCGGTTAAAACAACTCTGTTCTTTCTTTTTTGGGGAAGAGGTACATGGAGGGAGAGGTAAAAAGAAGATGAAATAAGCATCAAAATCAGCTGGATTATAAAGTAAAACTTCAATTTTTTTATACAAATAGATAATATATATATGTTATATAGAGATAAGAGAGTTATTTGTATATAACTGATGTTTAAAAAAAAGGCTACTATTAAGTCTATAAATCAAATCAAGTATACATGGCAATCCTTGAGATTCAACTCTAGGATTAATGATTGTTCATTTGATAGGAGAAACAAATTAAATTTGCGTTTTTGTTTCTACCTAAATAACACAATATCTAAAATCTTCCTGCCTGTTGCAGCTAACAGAGAATCACCTTTATTTCAGTACTAAATTGAGAAACAGAGGTCAGAGCAGGCTCAGAAAAGACTGAGGGAGTACCTGACCTATATAAGACAATCATTCATGAAAGTCCTGCTTTTGTTTTGAACAACATAGGTGCCACAATACAGTTCCCTTAGAACCCAGCGATTTGAATAGCAGTCTGTACATTGTGTGTATACCCATAAGTGTTGACCATGTTTGTTTTTATGGCTTGAGCATGTTCATATAGGAATTTTGGGCATCTCTATCATACAGCACCCACCAGATACTCAGTTGTAATTTTCAGCTGTCATTTCTTTGTGGATATTAAGGACTAATATCTTTGTAATTTTTTCTAATTTTTTTTCTTTCCAATTCTGTTCTCTAACCAGGGGATTTCACACAAAAGTGCTATCTTGCCATGAAAACTATCACCTTACATTCACTCCTAAAAACTTCATGTAAAACATCAGCTTTACAGACATGAGAATTAAAGCTAAAATCTTTGAGGCATAAAGATAAATATGAATTATTCACAGGACAGGGTGTCTCCTTATTCTCTCTTTAAGCAAGTCGATTACAAAGCTAATTTAAAAATAAAGCTCATGTTTTTATTAAAATACTCACACAATCAGGGCTTCTGAGATTAAGAATTCCTTTGATTTGCTACAGATGCATATGAGAATCTTTAAGTCTCTTATAGGAACATGGTGTCTAGCATACTTAAAGGTCTTTAAGACTATTTCACATTTTTTCATGCTTGATGTTAAGAATTTGGGCAACATTTTTTTATTTGCTTGGGTTTTTTTTTTTTTTTTTTAATTTTTTCTAATTTTTTTTTTTTTCTTGTTTTTTTTTTTTTTTTTGTTTAATCTCATGTATGGTCAAAGCTCAAGTTCATATATGGCGCCACATATATGGAGCCACAACCACTTTATGCTGAATTAACCCCTTTAGAAATTGTCTAAAAACCTGGAAGTGGTCACCTGAACTCTGTCATCTAAACTCACCTGAACTGGACATTACTCTGTATTTATCCAAGCACGTTGAAAAATCAGGGTGACCATTATATGAGAGAATCTATTCTGCTAAGAGAAAAACAAATTGCTTAAGAACAAAAAAAAAAGTATTTTCAAACTTCAAAAAAAAAGAGAAGATAGTTCTGATATGTCCAAAAATTTTCAAAATGAATAAACAAAATGCAATGAAAACATCAAGAGATTTTCAGGACTTCCAGGTTGCCAGCTCTACAGCAGGGTGCCCAGAATCCGTGACAATCTTAGCTCCTCTCTTGCTAGGAATTCTCAAAAAAAAAAAAAAAAAAAAAAACAAAGCTAGGATATTTTGCTAGCTTTGCTAGGATATGTTACATGCCGAAGCCGTTGTATCACAAAATCATAGAATGCCTAAGGTTGGAAGGGACCTCTAGAGGTCATCTAGTCCAACCCCCCCTGCACACGCAGGGCCACCTAGAGCACGTGGCACAGGGCTGCATCCAAGCGGGTCTTGAAGATCTCCAGAGAAGGAGACTCCACAACCTCTCTGGGCAGCCTGTGCCAGTGCTCTGTCACCCTCACTGTCAAAAAAAAATTCCTTAAGTTCCTGTGGAACTTTTGATGCTTCAGTTTGTGGCCATTTCCTCTAGTTCTGTCAGTGGCCACCACTGAAAAGAGGCCAACCCCATCCTCCTCACTGCCTCCCATGAGGGACTTATACACACTGATGAGGTCCCCTCCCTCAGCCTCTCCTCATAGGGCAGATGTTCCAGGCCCCTGATCATCCTCGTGGCCCTGCGCTGGACTCTCTCCAGCAGCTCCACATCCCTCTGGTACTGGGGGGCCCAGAACTGGACACAGTGCTCCAGATGTGGCCTCACCAGGGCTCAGTAGACCTCCCTCGACCTGCTGGAGATGCTCCTCTTAATGCACCCCAGAATGCTTTGTATTGCACATGAACAGGATTCCATAGAACCACCATGACTGTACCTATCTCTAAGCTGGTACTAAGAACACTATGCTAAAAGAAGAGAAAACCCATTCTCGTTTTCACCACAATGCCCTGAGACTATCATCTGTTAGACATATAGAAGTAAGTTGCTCAGTTATAGAATTTTGCTAACGAGAATACTAGCAAACCTTTTCTCTGCAGTTTTCTGATATTCTGGAATATATTACACAATATTCTTTCATCACTGACTGTATTTTATAATGCACAGTAATTGAAAATACTTATTTTACTTTCTAAAATTATATTAATATCTTTAATAAATGTTCCTTTCATGTAAAAATAAGCACTTGAAATTTATTAATACTATTTTAGTTTTACTGACCACACATTTTGAGAAAGTTGTAATTTTTTATGTTGTCAGTCGAAATGGGATAAATTCCCATTATTTTCAATGAATTTCCACAAGATTAAATAACACTAGCTACTTATTAATACACCATCCCTGAGGATAAATTTATTTGCAACACAGTTCCCATGAACTTGAGGTTTTAGATCCTAATGAAAATGCTAGGAGCAGCTTCTGCTGTTGTCCCAGAACAAAAGCTAGTCACAGGCTTGAAATACTACCTATTTCATGACATGTGTAAACAAGGAGTTGACAATGTTGAAGTTCAGCTGGCCAAATCACATTTTTTTTTCTAACTTCCAGATGAACTAGGACAACAGAACTCAGGAGGAGCCAGGAGACATTACCTTTAAGGCATTGTGGTTTCCCTGGCTCAGCTGCCTCTATCACGTTCCTTTGTGGGAGGCAGAAGGTTCCCAGCTCCCACAGGGTGTTCGAGAGCCAAGAATTGGGAGCTGTTGCCTCTCTCAGGTGCTGCTCTCATGGTATCACCACCTTCGTCTTGTCCATGCTACCCGCAGAACTGCAGCTAGCAGAAGCGACAGGGTAGGAAACACTAAAAAGATCTTCAGAGCCAAGCCATGAAGCCCCGACCTGAACATCTGTCTTTTCAAGAGCAGGTAGTGGAGGTTAGACTGGAAATTTTGACCAAGTCCTGCTACATTTTGTATTAGTTCAGCTTTTAAAAAAAGTGGTTCTTTAAGGTAACAAGTTTCATTCAATTACATTTCAAGCTTGTTGGTTGACTTAAAGTAGGTAATTTTCACTGGCCAATTTTGACAAAAAAATGAAAGAGGGAGAGAGGTCATAGAGATATTAAGCTCATTTAAGTTTCTGAAAAACAGATGGCCATGTTTAGAAAAAGGTAGTTTATAATGCCCTGACCCAGACACAGCTACAGTGTGAAAATACCTCATTATATATCCTAAAGTCCATATGGAAATTCAACCCTGAGACATAAAGCCATAGAAAATTCAACTTTTTTTTTTTCTTCTCTCCTACCCTTAGAACAATTGTGGAGCTTTTGTTTTCCCTCAGTGATAATCCTTGGCAAAAAAATGGTATGGAGAATGACTGCTTTAACTTCTGCACACACAAGGGGTGAAGGATCAGAACTGTGGAAGTATCAGCAGCATTACCAAGCCCTACTCTGCATCTTAAGACTAGCCTGAAGCAGACCCTTCTGCCCTTGGGTCACCCTGTTTCATTTCTGGCTTTTTCTGTTGATAAGCAACAGGGCTATTCTGCTTTTATCCAGAATAAACAAATCTGAGATTACTTTCAGATACAACCAGAAGATGTTAGTAGGTTCTGGTGTTGGATGAATTTCAGCAAGAGACCCAGGTCTATAGCCCTATTCTATGTGCCTGTAGTTTTTGAGATCAAAGAAATTGTTATAGGATGCTAATAAAAAAATGAACTTTTATAGCCATGAAAGGATAAGCTATACTTATGTAACTTAATGACATTCTTATTTGAATAAAATGATGAATTCTTATAGCTACTGTATTTGATGAGGTTCTCTTCCACTTACAGAGAAGTAGCACAACTTAGGCTATCTCAGACTGCATGACATCTGGCCTCAGACTCAGTTCAGTTTCTACATGCACTGCTTCCTGTCAGAGTAATTGAGTGCATTTTCCTTGATTAACAAAAGTCCAAACACAATAAAGAGCTATTTTGCTTTCTGATCTGGGTTCCAGTGGATGAAGCTTGTACATATTTATTGGGAGTTCTTCACTATTTTCACCTCAGTATTGAGATACATCTAATAACTTTCATGAGAATGTTACTAATTGTAACCAGCTAATTTTCTAAAAACAGCAAGATTGTTTTTAAGCTAAAAATATTGTTTAAATTTTATTAGAGTCAACTTAGGCTTGAGGAGTGAACAGAAATCTTTTCTTATTGTGTCATAATGTGAAAAGGGAATTCAAGCTCGCCAGGAATTCAGAGTTGCCATCAATTTAAATTTGCACGAGGGTAAAACAACATACACAAAACAAATCTGACCCATTTTACTCTTCCAACTAAGTGGAATATAAAATATGAAGACCCAACAAAAGCAGGAAGTATTTTGTTTGGACAAACAAACTTGGAAATTCTTGCTCATATGAGTTATCTTTAATTAAATAACAGCAACTCTCCAGCAAATTTTGTGGGAAAAAAATAAAATAAATGTAACAAAATGATAATGGACTGAAACTACAGGTGAACTTGGCACACTGAAAGAAACCCAAAATCTGTAGAGGCAATAAAACTACTCTGTCAAGCTTTCTTCAGCTGTAGAAACATGGAAGATATGCCTCAGAAAGTCTCTTCAAAGGAGGTTTAGAAAATTGAAATCTTATTCTCTTCCCCCATTATTCCCCCCCTTATAATTTTCTTTTCCAAGCCCTCCAAATTCTATCTGTACAGGAATAGTTGCTCTGTATGAGGTGATATAGAATGTATTAAGCAGATGATACCCTATCCATCGCACAACCCCACTGCAAACTATGGGGCTTGCTTAAACACATTAAATAAAACTCTTTCCTAAAGCTGTGCTTGAGTTTCTAACTTGAAGTGTTTTTATTTAATTATTTAAAATATCCTTCATTTCTTATACACTATATAAAGTGTCTGAAATCACAATCAACATTGCAATAATGAGTTTTAAAATACCCTGATATGCCAAAGTCCAGTCTGCCTTGGGGCTCCATAATGGATTTGACATTACCAGTAGCAAGCCCATAGGTCACACTGAGAGGCAGCCAACAATTTACACTGGGTGAAGACTTCTTGGAAGCATTAAAAGTAAAAATGGTTACATTTCATATTAAAACTATGCTAAATGTCTGTCTTAGCCTGGTCATTTGGGGCACTCAGCATATATTTCTAAAGCTGTGAGGTTATTTTTAACACTCTTGCAGGTCACCTTTAAATGAATTTGCACTTCAATGATTATCTTTGCTAGAGCACACATTATACCTACTGAAAGTAAGGAAAGTTACATGTGCTGTAGAGCATCCTCAAAAAGAGCAAGATTCATTGCAGCATGAAGCTCATTGTAGTGCTCTAATGACTCTGTTAAAATTCTGGTCAGCTTCTCCCAATCAGATACTGGAAAGTAAAAGGGTTCTCCAACACCATAGGCAAAGTAGCAGTAAATTAGTGGCTTATGGATAAATACTGCTCATCAACACCCTGATGGTAACAATATAGAGATATAAACAAGTATTCACCCAGCATATTAACCCTTTATCACAATCTCCCCCTCCTTTCAGTGCTTATGAAAGCTGCTGAACTGACATTCAGGGAACGGTCCTGTTATCTACAGAACCAATATGAGATGACTTTTTAATTTCTTTCCATTGGACTGGCAGCATGCCATTTCCAGAAGTCTGCCTAAGCCTACCTCCCAGATCTCTTGGAGTCTGTCTTCTCTCTGGAGGCAGCTAAAAAACGTATAAAATGTAGTGTACATTTTAGTGATAACTTTTCATTTCATCTCCTTTCCTGAAAGAAAATGGGTTCACATAGCCAGCCAGACACTGCTAACAAAACCTACAAGATTTTTCCCAGGCACATAGTTTCACATAGTTTTACCATGTTTTCCTTCTCCCTCAGACTCCACCCTGTGACTTTCCTCTCCGTTGCAGTCATATTTTCTTTCTCTGACATAACTCTTCCTCTTCAAGGAAGCCTGACTGTATACTACCATAGTCCTATATGTCTGTTTCAAACTACTTCTTCCTAGACTGCCTCGGTACTTCTGTATCCTTCCAACTTTTCTCCCAAAACACTTTGATCCACTAAATGCAAAAGGACTGTAGTCCTATATGCACCAGTATCATAAATCGCATATCAGACTTAAAGTTGCCACAGATCCCTTTTTGCTGTTTTTTGATATGTTGCTCAGCTTGACCTTTTAGGACATCCCTCATTAACTATCATTTTCCTACTCCATTTTCTTATTGATTGTTATCAATCAGAAAATTCTTGGTATTAACAATTTGTGATAGATAATTTTATCTGTCACTCTGAAATATTAATACAATTAATGCAGTATTCCTGGAGAAAACAGGGAGTCACTCTGGATGAAATCCTCTAGTCAAAGGATAAATGTTTCCATTGCTTTTAACAATACATTCTCTAGAGTTTTTTGCAGTGTGGAGTTATCCTGATACCTAAGGATACATTCAGCAAGGATGTTAACAGGTATTTGGTGAACAGGTGGCTTGCGTCACCGTATTTTCCCTGACTTTTCATAGACAAGCTAATTCAATGTTATTTATCTTATTTTTATGCATAGCAGAAGTAACTACTAGGAAATTTTATTTGGAATTTTCCATCATTGAGATATTTCATGGGAAAGTGTTTCCTTTTTGCAGAGACCTTTTTATCCAGCTATATTTTGAGATTCTAAAAACTCACATCCTGCTGCTCTCCTCCCTGCTCCTACACAGACGTTAAATGAGCAGCAGTTAGTAACCCATGGGTAAATTCTGACCTCAGCCCAAACACGAATATTTCCACATGCACCGAAAAATTTAAATTGTCTTTGAAACATACAACTAATCAGAAATTGCTGAAGAAAAAAAAAACAAAAAAAAACAAACAATTCCCCTCTCAACATCACAGTTGTCCCAGCAATACCTCTTACAACTAGAACGAGTTCATTTTTACTCTCTTCTTTGTGGCATTCAGATTCCCCTTTGCCAATCTCAAATGTACTCTTTCAGGCTGTCTCCCACGAACCTGCTTGATGGTCTCACACTACTGTTCACTTCTTGGCAGCTTGATCCACAATGCTAAACATGTTCTCACTCACATAAAAAGTGACAGCTGAATTTGTCGAAGGATAATCCAGATAGGTAGGCTAAACAAAAAGCAAACCAGCTTGGGTGGGAGGCAGGGTTTAATGCCAGGTTTGCTCATTTGCAAAGTGTTTTGTTATTTTTAGAATCATAAAAAAATATTTTTCAAGTATGTTCTGAAATGTTGCATGTGTGTTATTCCCACTTACTTCTCTTTTCTCCATTCCTGTTACTTTCTTCCTCCAGCACATAGCAAGCAATACAGGATGTGTGATGAGAGTGTTTTGTTTTTTTTTCTGCAAAGATTCATCCTAGCTTTGTGGGCACAAGACAGCAGAATGAAATGGGAGGACCATTCACATTTGAAAATTTAACTGTCACAGGTACAGTTGTATATAGACTTGGCAAAGGGCTGAGAAGATTTAAAAGGAAGTGTAGAGCAATCATCTCCAACAGGAGTTGGTGGGAGTCCTCAAACGCCCTGCGTAATGCTACCTTCCTGTAGTCTCAAGTGTTCTCTTTTGAAAAAATTAGTCACTCCTTTTCCCTGCTTTTGCTCACCTCCCTAAGGAAGGGTGCCATTCCAGAAGTAGAAACAAGTCCCAGGAGATCTACTAGTAGATTTAAGAAATGTATCTTGTAAATACTAGACTTTAAACTATAACCTTCATGCAGTAGAGGTCTAAGAACAAGATCACGCCTTTATATATTGCATTCTGGAATGCATTACAATTAAAAAGTCATTAAAAAATAAAGCAAAACCACATTACTAGGAGTTTCAGACCTGTTCGAAAATATCTGGTGCCACAGGATTTACAATAAAAGCAAATTGTTTTTTGGTACCTTCTGTCTTCTACAGTTTGTAAGATAAATTTCAGGCTTACAGGAAAGATATATAAGATCTTATAAGCATTTTTGTCCTGATAACTACAGCACCCTAGATATCAATTGAGCTCCTCAGTGTCTGAGGATATTAGGTACCTTCTAGATGACGGAAAGGCATCATAAGAAAAGAATTACATGGTGAGATCTGATTACCTGAAATATACACATCAAGTCTTTCAAATTAAAAATATATTTGAATCCAGTCATTGTGGGGAGAAAGTTCTGGGCTACTTTTTGATGCAGTCAGGTTGCAGATTATATAAGTGAGATGATAGATTTAACTATACTGTGGTGCAACTCCAGGGCTTGAATAAATATTTGTTGTCCCTCCTCTATAGGGTAGTTAAAGCATCCATCCCTGGAAAGTGGACAGCAAACAGAGAAGTGTGTCAGAGAGATTAAAAAATAGTGTGCATGGAGAAAACAAAATTTATTTTTAAATATTCCCACATTAATATTTTAATAAGCAAGAGTTGAAAAGGTTTTTACAGCCAGAGCACACAGTGTTAAACACTTTACTCCCTGTCTCACTTGACGGAGATCATAATTACTATCAAGTTAGTACAAAACCTGTCAAATTAGCCTGACTTCAGGGCAGCACACTCCTTTGCAGTTGTTTTCTTTCCAGAATGCCTAATAATCTGTGTATATTTAATCAAATTGGGATATTTCAGAGTCTGAATGTTGTTAAAAAACAACAACAAAAAAAAGACAAAGTCAAATAGCAATTTAGCAGAGTACCAGGCAGAGGGGAACTGTGATACAATTGTTAAAACTCTTAGAAAGAGTAGTATATTGATCATTTATCTTGGATCAATACAATTAAAATTCTGCTAGTAACATATCTATCGTCTTTCTAATTGCCATCTAATAAACAGAGAACTCAGAAAAATTACCTAAGGACATTGCTTTTCCAGGTACAGCTCACATAGAATCAGACAAACCACAGAATCCCTAGTCTGAGTAACATTTCTGTAAGAAAAAAAAAGAAATCTGTATGTCAGAAAGTTAAAAAGAACATATTTTGAAAGCAGTTACTCAACAAACGTTTATAGAACTGTTCTTTCCAAAGCATTACAGTTTTGATCACTCAAGATTTTCCAGTGAAATCATGTTGTAGAAAATTCCTAATCACACTAAATGCAAAATATACTACAAAATGCACATTCAGAGCTCACATTCGCTGCAATGAAACCAAGTGGTATCAGAAGCAATTTGATATTATACTTCTTTCAAATATTAAGCATTAGCCAGAAAATGTTGACAAGCTCAGATAAAATACAGGTGGCCTCTCCTATGCTACAAAGACGGTTTTAAGTAGATGCAGAAAAATTTTTAAAAACAAAGTACCGCCAGGTATGAAAACGTGTTGAAACCACATTGACAAAATCTCTGCTGAGGAAGCGCTCTGTACAAGATAAAAAACACATGGTTAAATATATTTCACAATAACCAGCTCAAATCTAACAAGTATAAATAGAGTCTAACAGTACAACATAGTAGCCAGGCACAAGTTCTGCTAGTGAAGATAAGACTCCAGTATTTTGGGGTAATTGTATCTTCTAATCTCAGCTGTTATTCGTGGCTGAAAAGTGAACTTAATCCTCTTGTGCAAGGAGACAAAATGGATGGCTCAGTCCTGCAAGTGAGCCTGCACAATGATCATTGGTACCTGCAACTGGGACACCGCTCTGTCCTGTCTCACACGACCAGCCCTTCATTCTTACAACTAGAAAGTGGCTTAAAGGAAGACGGGCACTAAGAGACAATAATTATTACACATGGTATTACTTCTGTATTGTTTTAAAATTATAAGCTTACTTTTAATACTAATTTTCTCCAAAAAGTATGATTTAAGTCAGCAAGATAAGTCACAGGTGTGGAAAAATTTGCATGTATAAATTACCTGTGAACACACACACATGATGAGACACATTAGTTCTGACTAAGGATTCATCCAGACAAGGACGTGGTCAGCAGCAGATACCTAGAGAGAATAAGAACAAAGCAAACATATAAAATTTTCCCCAAATATTCTCACAATCTTGAAGTATTTTCAGCTTGGGAGACTTTCCAAGTCCTTTGCAGCTTGTTTATACACATAATATAACACTATTTCATTAACCCTGAAAACTTCTATTCATGACATCATTTGGCAAAAGGTCCTTCACCTGCTGCACAGAGAACTGCCTGTATTTGTTCGTTTTAAACATCTTGTCCGCTCTCTTCACCTTTTCTTGCAGGAGAGACAATGAAACGCCCTTCACCTTGCGTTATCAATAGTGATTTTGTAGGCCTCACAGGTATCTGCTCAGGTTGCCTACTTTCATGTCAAAGAACTGCCAGGCTCTTTACAGAAGCATTTGCTACCTCTGTCATCCTTGTTGTCCTTCTCAGAACATGTTCTAACACATTCTTTTTGCAATGACAGGGAAGAAATTGCATACAATATTCAACATATGGATGAAGCATAGCTTTGGAAACTGAAATAATCATGTTTATATTTGTTCTCTATTCTGTTATAGTCCTAACAACTGATTTGCTTTTTAGACTGCTGTCAAGGACTGAGCTGATGTTTTCATGGAACTACCTATTGTAACCCCAAGGTCTTGCTCTTCAGTAGTAATTGCCAATTCAGAGCTCATAATTTTATACATGAGATAGGATTGTTTCCCCGAAAGGTACCCATACTTTACATTAATCTACACTGAATTTAATCTAGGAAATTTTATTACCTGATTACTTCTGCAGTTCTTCACAGCTCGTCCTCGCTGTTACCACCTGAAATAGCTTCATATCATCACTTCACTGTTCACCTCAATTTCCAGGTATCTTACATACAGCTTTAAACAGTCTGGATCCCTCTGTGGAACTCTCCTGGTGACCTCTCCTCCAATGCAAAAACTGGCCATTTAATTACTCTAGTCTCCTTTTTTTGGCCATTTTCTTGTCCAGTCTTTAAGTCATGTTGGAAATTCAAGCAGACCATATTGCTCAGATCACCACTTTGCTTTCTGACTCCAGGAGATATGGAAAACAACTTCAGTTGCTTCATCCTTCAGAGGTTTGGGCATTTACTGCTTGGTGATTTATAGCTGTTCAATTCATCCTTCTTGTATTGCCATTCCTTCCTCAGCTTCTTCAAATTCAAGCAGATTACTTGCGACTCCCCTCCTCCAGGATCACAGAACAGGTTTCTATGTGGGCATCTCCCCAGGTTTATCAGCAGCAAACTCCAACGCTAGGAATGTGCTTAGCACCGCCACAAAGCCTTTTTCCTTTCTGAGGAAAGGAATGGTCACTGATTTGCCTTACAACAGTTTCTGGTATGACTGAAGAAAAATCAGTGGATATTTTGATTCTTTTAGCCTCAAACTCTTTTTTTCAGTGATCCAGATCTTGTACATCACTCACCATACAAACAAGCTGCCACGCACTGTGGGCCAGTAGTTTAGGGAGCTGATCTCAGCCCCCTCTCTGCTCTGCTTCTCAGTCAGCCCAGTCACAAGGTGTATGGCTCTGCTGGAGGGTTTGTGCGAGGTTATGTCAGAAACCGGATTAAGGAAACTGAATTGTAGTTTCCTTTAATACACTGCGCACTTAATGAATACGGTGGAGAAATGAGGTTGCAGAAAAATCAAGTGCCTGTGGAGGTAAATGTCTGTTCCATGCACATCTTCACAGACATTTTTTTCCCTGTCTTAGGAATTCAGACCTTTACCATCTTAAAAATGGAAATTTCTGAACTGAAGCACTGAGCCCATGTGCAGGCTGCAGCAGTCAAGGTTTCGCACAAAGCAAGAAAAACATTTTTCTGTCTCAGAACTGACAAACAGCCCTTTCACCTGGCAAACAACAGTCATTCAACACACCCTCTGAAACACCCAAGCCCTGAAACAAATTAATCACAATCTAACACAGAAAGTTAACGCTTAAAAATAAAAGCTGCCTCGGGCAGAGTTTTTGCTCTCTCCTCTTGATATCCCATATAGTTCTGAAAGAGCCACAAAGTTCACCAGAGATAGCCATATCACTGGAAGGTTTTCAGGTCCCACCAGAATGTTTTAGAATGTACAGACAAGTAAATAATACCCCCGGCATGTAAAAGTTTAAAGACCTCTGCATACTGTTTCACTGCACCTATTAGAGTGACATCAGACTTTTGAGGATGTGTCTTACACATGATCCTGTTTTACAAAAGAGCACTTATTCACTGATTCCTGTTCTTGGGCATACTTTGGCACCTGCTCTGACTGAAAGTTTGCCTAAATGTCTCACCCTCTCAGCACCTTTTACCTGGTACGTTCAACTGTCGTCCCTCATCTGCGCTGTGTGAGACAGAGCACCATCCGTCTGTTGTGCACAGCTGTAACAAAAGTTCAGATGTCCATTCTCTTTAAATTAAGAGCTTAAGTGCTACTGGGAGCAAAAACATTTTGTTAAAATACGGCATTTGGCACACCTATCGAAGATGCTGATTTACTGAAAAACTTCCAGCAGTGAGATTCATGCATGTGACACACTGACAATTGTGAATTTCTTTTAAAATCAGTTTCTGTCTGTCATACCTATGTAGTTACAAAATAACAAAGGGATAATAAAGCTCAATTGTATATTCACAGTTTGAGATTTCTATTGACAGATCTTCACACTGAATGCTTCTGCAAGAAAGTGTGATTATGTAGCTCTCTGTTAAAAGAACTGAAAACCTCTCCTTTGTTACAACTCTCTTACACACCATTTCTATCATTTGGAATCTTTTAAGGGATGTGTCAAGGTTGACAGGTCCAAATTTGGCCTCCTCTCACCAAATTATATTAGATTTAGAATTTCTTCCATGTAGGAAAAAATCCCAGCAGTCAGCCTTTCCAACACAAGGGCTAACTTTTTTGCCTCAGTCCAGGTCAGGCAAGAAGCGAGCAACAATCCATCCTTTGGTACCACAAAATGCACATTCCTAGTTGTGTTCCACATCATCCCTCTTTTTATGACCTACATATTAAGTTGATACCAGGCTGAAAATCCTTGTCTCCTCATTCTCCAATGGGTTAGGTAGTGTTATTAGTTCAGCATCTCACCTCTGACCTTCCATTCCACAGCACAAAAGCTAAAATCTATTTTATAACAGCCATGGAAGCTTAATAACAGAGCTTTACACACAATGTACAGAGCCAACCTTTCAGGATTTCTATCTTACATCACATTGTACAGGATGAACAATGGTAGCTAATTTAACTTCTTGGATCCTTGTTTTCTAGTCTGAAAGTTAGGTCAATGACACTTTTTAAGTTGACGGGAAAATGGGGTGTTTCACTTAATCCAAAGGAATGCTGAATCTGACCAGATAAACAAAAAATAAACTCACATGCTTCTAAAGATACATTTGAGTGTCTCAAAGTATAAGAGCATCAGAATAGAATTTCATCTTTGTGGATGAAAATGCAAACTTGGGGACAGTGATGATATACGAGTAAACGGAGCTTCGTATCCTACTGCTGTGCGGCAGCGACTTGCTGGAGTCCTTCTGCATCCCCAGGCTCTGGAACAAGGCCAATGCAAGTGGCTGCCACTGCTGCGCACCCTTTTCCATTCCCCTTCTCCCAGGCCTTGTTCCTCCTTCTCTGCTTTCACTCATCACGACCTTTTTTAAAGCACAGATCTGAGCACCTGCCCAGAATCTTTGGAAACCAGGAGCCATCCTGTTGGCTCCTTGAACCCTAACCGAAGCCCTTTCTTCCCCTGATACATGGGCCAGCCTGAGTGACAGGATGTTTCTGCATCCAATTCACACAACCTACTTACACCCTATGTCACTTTAGATCTGAATCCTGTTTCAGTTCACACCTGCTTCTTTCACCACATTTACCCAGATACAAAGAGAGTCCCCCGGGATTGCGGCTGCCGCAGGGTAAACCTCTCCCAAGGGATTTGAAAGGATGTGCTCCCACACATTTTCTCTTATGAGCAGACAGCATTAAATAGATTTAAGTCCTAGCAGAGTGTGGATGTAGGACAGTAGAGGTTTACAAAAATCATTGTAAGAGGGTTATCCTGACCTTAAAAGATGAAGACATTTAAAATCAACTAGAAATATCTTTCACTTAATCAGAGACCTTTCCTGCTAGGTATCCAAACACCCATCTTTCTTTATGGAGACCAAAAAATGAAAAATACTGACTTTATTTCACAAGTCCAAAATGAGTGAAATACTGTTTTCACAGCATCTATAGGGAACAAATTAATATGATAGTTAACAGATTTGAAGCAGAAAGCAGAATCAATGCTGGGAACTTTGAATAAGGAATTTGAAACCATTACAGATGGCATTAAGAAAATTATGTCCTTACAAGAAAGAGAGTCTCAAGATCACAGCAGCTACCACAGAAGATGATGGTCTTGTTGAGCACATTTGACTAGTTATCAGAAGAGCATGGCAGAGAGGAGAAATAAAAAGGCAAGTCTTTTCAGCTTTGTCTCAAACCCTCATTCAGATGTTCCTCAGCCATTTCTTGGGCCCCAAGGAAACCAACTTACAGTGAGATCAACAGCGAGAACCTGCAACCTTGCCCACATCTGAGGAATGGGCTCCCCGTTTTCCTGCTGTCACCAGATAAACAGCAGCAAAGGCACTGCATAATTCCCCCTCTGGAAAGCATTTTCCCCCCTCCCTTGCAAAGGGGGATCCCGTCGCTCTCAAACTAGAGGCAACAAAATAATTTTCTCTAGCAATGCTCTGAGCAATCTCTGCATTTTGTTGCTCACATTGGCACTTATACTCCCAAAACATTGAGATAAAGGTCCTAAAACACCACCAAATTTGGCCACTGAGATCTCGTCTCAAGGAGATTGTTGCCATGACTTACATAGAGTAAAAATGCTGCCTACCACACCATACTCCATCCTGGCAATTCCAATCAAGCATATGGATGACTATAGCAGTAAGAGGGTTGACGCACTCTAGATACTGCTGTCCCTGTCTAAAAGAGTAGTATTTTCACAAGAGGAATCTCATCCTAAAGAGAAGAGTTGGTTTACTGACTCATTCATTCCCTACATCACTCTAGAATTATACCAGGAAACTTGTCAATGAAGGATGCTTCAGCCAGACAAGATGCTGCTTCCACATGCCAGTGAAACCATATTGCTCACGGCAGTCAAAACAGTGCTGAGCTCTGGGATCTGATCTGGCTCTTCACTACAACTAGCCAAGGAAGTGTTTATTTCCTGGGAGAAGGGAAAAAAAAAAAAAAAACAAAACAAAAAAGCCCCATCTCCAGGTGCAGAGAGCTGTCCTCCTTTCTCTTCGGCTAAGGACTTGGCCAGGCCAATCCATATGGCTCCAGGTTGCTAGGAAACACCGTCCTCTCCATTCTTCTAGTGAGAACCTCATTGTAGGGATCCATACATCACCTCCAGGTTGCTAAGAAACCTCTTTCCTTCCAGCCTGATGAAAACCTGGCCACAGCAATCCACACAGCATCACCTCAAGGATAATAATAATAATAAACACATCAATTAAAAAAATGTATAAATAAATAAATCCAGGGCAGAATGGATCTCAAGAAAACATGTCTGGTTCTGGTTCAGCAGTACAGGTGCCCACCTTCTCCCTGGCTCAGAAAGCTCCCTAACCTTAGCATGCTTCACTTTTAAGAATCATTAAACCTCTCTACCATTTCCAACACCAGCTGCTATTGTCTTAATCATAAATGTTTAAACAATTAGCTGGCAGATACCTTCTCTGATAAGCTGCAAAATCTGAGTTAAAACAGATCTCAAAGCCTAGCTCAAAGGGTGTGAAAGTTGGATGCCAAAAGTGTATAGAGATGGTATCCAGTACCAGGAATATCTCATTGATTCCTACTGCCTGAATTTGCTGCACCAGAGCAATTTCAAATCGGTCTGTTGTCCCTAAAGATTGGGGGTAAACCGGGTGAGAGGCCCAAGGGTAAACAGAGGTTAAAAAGGCACGTTACGAGTGATAAAATCATCAGAATCTCATAGATTATTGAGAGTCTTAGAGACTCTCAATATGCGCTTAATTTGCTTAACATTTCCCCAAAACTTTTTCAATATTTTTGTGAAATATTACTGAAAGGAGGTGGAATTCCTGTGAGTTATGTAACTGGAAGGAAAACATATTCCCTGTTTAGGACAACTCCTGCAGCTGTTGCTGTCCCTACTTCATAGCTAGATCATTTCTATCAATACCATCTTGATGTCTGTTCTCAGAGTCTTTCTAAACATGGCTGTCCCTGCGAGCAGGGCCCTATCCCGGCCTTCACCTCCTTGTTTATTCCCTCTTGTTCTCCTCCCACTGCTTTTAAGTGCTTTTTTCTTGATTCAGCTCTCTCATTCCATCAGTTTATCTCAGACAGGAAACAAAATCTGTAAGCCTACTCCAAAGTACTGCTCTTTGATTTTTCTTGTTTTAATTATGCTGAAATTGTTTTAGGTATTCATAACATTTGTCTTAAGCAGTGTTTTGATATACAGATGGCACACAAAGTCAGACTGTAAGTGATCTTGCCATGTATTCCCCTGAATATCTACTGAGCAGGAGTAGGGTGAGGGTAAAGAGTGATTTGGAGATCTTCAAAACCTGCCTGGATGCCACCCTGTGCCATGTGGTCTTGGTGTCCCTGCTTGAGCAGGGTGGGTTGCACTATATGATCTCTACAGGTCCCTTCCAATCTCAACCATTCTATGATTCTGTGATGCCAAGCAAAGCTACAGGAAAGAATCAAGCCATGTGAAATGCAGGAAATGTCACACTTGCATATGCCAAAACATAGCAGATGTTATGTAATAATTGAAAAGGATTCAGGACCTTAAATAACCTGCTGGTAGTTCAGTAACCTTGTCATACAATCCTTTTTCCTGACTTCAGCTTTTCTAACCAACATAAATGACTTCTTCTCCAGAAAGACAGCTACAGAATACTGCAAGCAAACTGTCTCAGCAATATGAATAGAGATATCCTATTTGCAAAGACAAGACACAGAAAGACTTCTACATTAGTAGCAAGAGAAAGATTATGTTAAACGGTTAGGAAAGTAAACGCTAAAATAAATCAGTACAGTTGTATGTCTTTAATATTCCAAGCTATACGACAAAGGCGATTAACAGGCAAGCTTAAAAGAGTGGATATATGCAGCATTTAAGAATAGACAGATGGTATTTATCTAAATCTTAATTTAGTGTTAACACTGAAGACTGCAAAGCTAAGATTTGAAACAGATATTTTATCAAGATTATATTATACAGCATTTGTAACTCTGTATGGTAGATTACTGCATTTTCCTGTCACCAAAAAGGTAGTGAAAGGTAATATTAGAATTATTGCAATATCTATATGCACATTTTCCAATATGAATAGTATGCTATAAACATAATTCATTCCACTACTGCATGATTATGTTGAAATAATATAACATGGCCATAAATGAAGAGAAATGGTGTTGAATTGCCTTACCAGCTTGCCATATTGAAGTACAATCCAAGAAGATCAGAATAAAAATGGAGATACTTAGTAAATACTGCAGCAATAGTTTTAATCAAGTATCAAAGATATGTGGAAATGAAACTGCAGATACTTAAATATTTATCACACCAGGTACTTCATTTACACTGTAGAAAATAGTCATATTGATGGCAGAAATGAAATATGAAGTTAGCTCATGTAGTGGATAAAATGGTGAGAAAGGCAAAAAAAATTGCTCTGTACAAGTCTCAAAATGAAAAATAAGATATATACAGCTCCATAATGCCTTATAATTTAGATACACTGAAGAAGTCAGAGAGAAAAATGGCTATGCTCAGTATGTGAGATGTACTTTTTGTATTGGAAAACAAATCCTACATAATTCAGATGTATTACAGCTATCTCACTGTATACAACAGGTTAAAATAAGCTGTGAGTAAAATGATTGTGGATGAGGAAGCAGAATTATCTCAGGGCTAAAGCAGGGCTCTGAAACACAGGGTCAAATAGTTCAATTCTTGGTCTTGCCATTAACAGATAAGGAATTCTTGGGCAAGTCATTTAACTCAGTTTTATCTCCTCCATCTGCATAATAGATATACGATTATCAGGTCCCTCACCAGGATGTTATGAAGTTTAATAGTCTTAACACTGAGGTCTTTGGGGGTAGAGTTCTGTATAAACACAACTATTTTATTATGACAGATGGCAGCACCTTTGAGTTAAAAATGCAACCAGGTTCCACTTACAAATTATTTTCCCTTATAGCTTTGGTTTGATAAGTGCCTTGGCTTAAATTGCTATTTTCTTTTCCCCTCCCCTGAATGTGTAAGACATTGCATCTGTTTCTGTCAAAAAAATTGACTAAGAGAGAAAAACATGAAGGAAAGCAAAATGCCAGAGGACATGCCTGTGCCACATGCTGCAGCCTGCTGCAGAATTAATGCCAGCCAAGCCGACTGCAGAACTAGAAGTATCCCTAAGCTAGTGAGCCAGTTTTCACAGTGCTGCTGAGGAGGGAACTATCCTCCCAAATGATAAGGAAACCTCTCATTGATATCATGAAGGAAATACATAAGAGATACTTAAAACAATCAAATTTGAGGAAACTATTAAACTAAAGCAGTTAAAGTCGCTACTTCAGAATACTAGCAGTATCCTTATCTCATGTGCAAAACTCAAGTAGCTTAACCGCAACAGAAGTATGAGTATCATCAAGCTTATACAGCCCAGATAATAAACAAAATTTTATTAGCTATTAAAAATGCATAGTTAATCACCATGTGGGTGATCCAAACACAGGTCAGGAGACAGCTGGACCTTTCAGTACAAAGCACTCATCCAGCAACAAGTACCTCCTGCTCATGAAGGAAGCAGGCTAACTGCAGCCCAGTTTCCTTGCCAAAGATCTTGGCACTTAGCACGCTCTGCACTACTGCTGGTAGGACCAGCAAGGAGACCTCTCAGAAAGCCAGCTAAGGTGCAAATGAAGGGAAAAACAGCATGGGGATTGGGTCTGTAGTACGTGGTAGAGGGAAAGTAAACAAGTTCTCACTTTTACCATTCTCTGCAGGTAAGTAGCTGCTTGTAATAGATTTGCAGGATTATTACAAAGTTCAGCATTGGTAAATATGGGCTCAGACTGTAAATTCCTAACCTGGAACACTGATACTCCCGTAGAAAGTTGGTAAGAACCAAGACATGGAGCTGTGCCTGTTACTGGAAAAGTCTTTCCTAGGATCTGAATGAAACAGAGAAAAACAGTGAGAGAGGGAAATTGTAAGGAAATACAAAACACAGTAAAATAAAAGTGAGAGAAGAGATGGAGGGGCATATAGACAGGCAAACTTCCTTTACAAATGTGTTCTTTGTTGCCATTACGTGCACACTTCCTCCAGCACAACCCTTTGGTGGTAAAGAGGAGATGCAACAAGCGCGGCAGGGCTGCAAGGAGCAGGCAGACGTCACCGCCTGGCCTCAAAGCAGGGTCTAGGCTGCCCGGTGACCATGGGCACCGCTGGGCAGTGACGCAGCGCGTCCGTGCTTGCTGCACGAGCACAGCAGCCGCAGGGACCACCTCTGCCCTGCCCCAGAGCCAGTCGTTCTCTCCTTATGCGCACAAGTCTAGCTGCACAGCCTGTCTGTTCATCAAGTCCTTGAGCACCTTCAGGACACTTAGGGAGACTGAAATTCATAGACAAAGCGTGCCTGTCCAGTGACATATGCCTGTCTGCCCACGCATGTCAGGAACAGTGCCATCCTGCTGCCGTCTACATCTTCCTTGTCCCTCGTTTCCTCCACAGGATTTAGCCACACCAAAGACCAGGAAGAAAGGGGCAACATCAATTGTTTTCCAAACCACTCCAAGCAATAGGAAACATGTTTCCCCTAGGACTACTGGATGCTTGGAGGTGAATTTTCATGACTGTAGAACACAAGGGATAGGAAGACACAGAAGTCCCTGGGCTGAGCACTGGTTGAGTGTGACCACAAACCATTGGACTTGTGAAGGTCTGACAGCCCTTTCAAGTGTCACACATATCCCTTCAAGGGAGAGGGCTTCCCATTTGTTTTTTATTTTTGCCTGGAAATGCATGGAGAAGAAGAAAAGGGGTCATCCTCCAATGCTTACTCAGTCTGCCCCTTGTTATAGATCAATTTTAAAGTGCCAGGGATAGTAAGAGAGAATTTTTTCCCCCGAAACACAGATCTAGGTTACATGGTGCCTAAGAGGTGATGATTTCACCAGTGTGGGAATAATCCCTCACTTGCAGGAAATGGTTGGGCCAAGGCTATTGCAGAAATCGGAGATGAGATAGGTAACGGCACTTTGTCACCTGGCAAACTTCACCACTCCTGCAGCCTCCTGTTTGAAACTGCTCCTTGGATCCTTGCAGAGGGATCCTATGGCGCTTCCCAGACTGTGGGAAGTGTCAGACTAAACACATGGCTAGTGCTTGAGGAAAGCCAACATCTCTCGCAAGAATGTAGGATGTGGGTGGGTCCCCTGTGACTGCTGCTCTTGTCCTTTTTGCTTGGCAAAACAGATTGCACCAAAAAAAACCCTCATACTTAAGAGTCTGCACAGTCCTCAGAGACACTGTAGCAACATGAGTGCACAGTTCACTCTGGGTCTGGATCCCTCCAGACCCAAATCCCAAAGGATGGAACAAGGATGGAAACGGCACTCAAACCCAACTGCTAAATAAAGTAAGTTTCCACTAAGAAGTACAAATTCCAAAACAAGTATCCCAAACAAGCCATTATAGTCTGAGCAAAACTAAGCATAGTCAAGAGAAGCAACTGGAAAGTAATTACACTGAAGAGCCTTATGAAGGGCCCCAGAGAACAGAGTATTGGACCTAACTGTAGACTGCATTTTGGAGAAGTTGCCTCGGAGCCAGATCATCATTGCTGAGAGGCTTCATCACATTGCTCTTCTTTCCCCAAACCAGTATCTCTGGCAGAATTTAATCTGCTTCTACAGTGAATGTGGCATGGCAACACATAGAAGAAATTAGCAGAACAAGGCATTTCAGCTATCTCTACTCTGGTAGTAATTTCAAAAATAAGGATCTGAGTTTTCTGCTAAACATCTGGAGGAGAAGGTTGCATTTTTTTGTTTTAAGGAAAGTTAAACTGTTATAGAATCTCTGAAATAAACTATTTTCTTTATTGAGATTTTTTTTTAAACAAAAACAATGTTAAAAAAATCCAAGGTTTTAGCAAGGGCAAGGAATTAGACATCTATCTGGAAGGAAAATTAAGTTAGGCTCTACCGTTTAAGATTCTCAAAATATGTAAGAGATTATACATTAGAACTTAGATGCTCCTGGAAATCTTCATTCTAGTAGTTGACCAATTTCTGCTTTCTCTTTTTCTGAAAGCAAAAGTTGTGGTTTTACTAGAACATTAATGGTGAAAAACAGCCAACAGCACCAAGCATAACTTTAGAAAGGAAAGCACAGACAAAATACCAGAGGAATGAGATTCATCAAGACTGTGCAGCATCATCTTAAGTAAAACAGTGAGATCTGCTGTTCTTCAATTTAAAACTACAAGCATAAAAAAAGTTCCAAACCTATCACAACAACGTGATATGGTCATCAGAAGCAGCTCTTCTCCAAACAGGATTTCCTCTGACCTATAGCAAAGAGATCAAATAAGTAAAGATAAGCAAAAACAGGGCAGTCAAACAGTGCAGTCTCATTTTTAAAAGCCCCCTTCAGTCTCAACTAGTCTGCCAAAAAAAACAAAACCAAACCAAAACAACAACAAAAAAACCCATGAAAACATGAAAACACAGCTCACAGCCAGTGAGGTTCATGCAGTGCATGCCATGGACTCCCTCTCTAAGGGAGATAAAATGCAGTGAGGTCATTCATTCTGTTGTTTTCTTGGGGAAAAAATTCTTGGAAAAAAATAATTAAACAAATCAAATTATTTTCGTTTGCTGTATAAATCCTTTCATCTCAGCTGAGCAAGATAGTATTTGCTAACGTAAAATACACATATGAGCTTCCAGGTCCCCGTACTTGCTGACTGCAAATGGAATTTGCCTTTCCAGCACTTTCAGCAAGATGTTAAGCTTCTTGCAATTGCAGTGCAAATTTTCTATTTGTCTACTCAAGTTTGAATTTTAGAGACATATAAAAGTCTGTGAGAGTTTGGACTCAGTGCCCATTCTTCACTGCTTATTTTATGTTAGGGATACAAATGGTACAGCCAAAATAATGAAAATCAATGATATTATCTTGATATTACAGTGTTTGCAAATATAAAATGATAAAGTAAAATGTAATAAAATAAGCAATGGAAAGAAATGTAAACCATGCAAAATACCAAACATAACTAGGTGCAAGCAGGTTGACTGCTATGCTTAAAATGGTAAAACACCAATTCCAGACTGAAAATTATCCTATTGTATTGCTTTTCCCCAAATGAACATAAGGCTGCTTTCTGGTTCTCCTGAAGTAAAAGATGTGCGGATCAAAGGAGGAAGATACATACCTGCCCTGAGAAGTGTGAGTTAGAGACTTTGGGTAAAGAACATGGATCATTCCAATAACTGTGCCCTTTCATCATCTTCCCTGCCCTGAAAAGTGCTGATAAAGCTTATGCTCATATTTTGCCTTTAATGTGCAACTTCCCGTGTGACTTCAGACATAATTAGTCTGGAGTTTTATACTGAAAGGAAACTGTAGCTTTGAAAACAATAATATTGGCTTAAAAGTAGACCTCAACGTCAGAGGTTGAGAGTCCTAACTTATACACAGAAATTTGTAACAGCAATAACAAGCCTCAAATACAGACATAGGTTTGGGAATGCTGCATAATTCAAAGTGACTGTGATGGAAATTTTTATATCATAATGTGGAAAATTCACACAGTTTAGCAAGAATAGCAGAAAGATAAGCAAACATCACCCCACTCACATTGGAACATTTGCTTTCTTAGAGGTAGACCTGTTAGCATGAGGCAACAAAGTCTAATTTAAAGGTCTCCAGGAGAAAAATAAGGGCAGCTGCCGTTACATGACCCAAATCACCTAGCAGAGGCCTCATACACTGTTCACCACTGTGCTAGTATCATTACATGAGAATGCAAATGCAGGTGCATTTAAAGGTGTGTGTACGTTTCGTTCATGTGTTATTAGTCTAATTCACAACAAATTTACACCATAAAATCCTCCCTTGCTAATGACACGTAGAAATTTATCATAAAGCAGGAAGGAAATGGCCAGAGTTCTGCCAGCAATGTAACAATAACCCCCCGTTTAGAAGGCAAGCACGGAATGTTCCAGATTGCAATGAAAAGCACAAACTGTAGTTAAAATATGTCTTCACTATAAATGCATTGGGTCATTTACCTTAACAATGTGAACGTGCTCTCATTATCATGTTCAACTTGATTAGTGTGTAGTCTAACATTTAAAAGCGCACTTCAGATGGAAGAAGGTATGAATGCATGATTGGTTCCTAATAAATTGAGCAACCCCCTAATGAACTGTGAGGGATCTAGAAGGAATGGTAGATACTAGACACGGACACTCAGAATCCAACCAAAAGGGGTAATAGCAAGAGGGAGACAGAGCAGAATTTCTTGCATGCATTTATAAACTGTACTGTAATACCCATTGCTAGCACAATATATGGCAGGGCTCTGGGAGAAAGACATTATCAGAAATTTGCTGGGGAAAAAATCTTTACTGTCAAAAATGCACATGTAAATACTGCAGTCATGACCACTCTGGCCTATGTGATGGGGAAGTGTGTTACACACTGTAACTCTGTCTTTTAGCTGAGCAGAAAAACAACACTCCCTCTCCATAGGCCTCTGGGATCTTTTGTTTAAATATTACCAACAAACCAAAACAAGCAAAAAGAGAAGAGCTATGTTCAGGAACCTGGGCTGACATAATAGGAAAGATGAAAAAAGTACTTTAGCTCAGTAATAATAAAAAGAGTTCAAGTCTATAGCCCTTGATAAAGACAGAAAAGAGTTGTTCTTTACAGAACAGGAAAACATGATCAGGAACAATTGATTTAGATGACATACAAGAAAGAGTGAACTTAAGAAGCTTGTCCACACAATTGAAATGTATTAGGCTGCAAAATTCTCTGTGGAAAGGCAGACTTGTCTTCTACAACTAAAGCTCTGGAGTGAATTAATTGGAAGAAAGAAAAGATCACCTCAGAATTCTGCAGCTCTGTGTCAGCAGCGAGAGGTGTCTGGTCCCATCTCTAGTAGCCTGAAATTTAGTCTGGATGGACTACATTTAATGGATCTGTTAGGATCCATTTCCTTCAAAAAGTATTGTTCATTTGACTCCCTCGCCAAACTAGTTGCTATATTTCCCAGGTGCCAGAACTGCCCCACAACAGCGTTTCCTCCTGTCTGCCCTCAGAAGCATCAACAGGCAACTTCAGTTCTGCTGACATTTGGAAAAGTATCAGCATAACCACTGGAACATACTCTGCACACAGAAAGGCTGCTCAGAAAGCAGGTCACAGTATGGAGAATGCAGCTATGGGCAAGAGCAAAACTTCCTTGTCAAATAATCAGAATTTACTAGATTATGACTTACTGACAAGTGAAGTAATTAGTTAATTTTGCTTTCAGTAATAATGCTAAACTTAAGGATATTGCATATTTATTGACTGGAAGTTATAAACCTCCAATTTTAGGACAGACTGTTCTGCAATCTCTTAGGTTTACTTTCCTCTATCTCCCAATTGCTCTCTCTCCTTACCACTCCCCTTAAACAGACAGCAGTATCTCTCAGAAATATCTTTATATAAGATTTCACTCTCACTCTGTTCATCTGCATCCTTAAACCTTGTTGGTTGGGGATTTATGAGAAGATATTTTTTTTTTCCCTCCCTTTGCTTACCTTTAAAAGAAAAAAACTAAGATATCAGAATACAGGTAAGTCAAACAAACTTACTTGGGCACATTTTTTTTTCCTCTCCAAAAGGATTAGTACTCCATGTTTCATAACTTTCCCCACCCCTTCACATGCAAGGAACTGTTGAGATGGATTGTGTTATTTTATATATCCATGTACAAAGTGAGGACTAGATGACAGTGACCACAGTTAGCTACAGCATGCCAAGGCTTATACCGTTATCGAGAGGCTTACTAGACAAATAGCTCTTCCCTACCCATGAGTGCTCTCTCCCGGTAGCTGGCAGCTACCGCCTCTGTCGCTGAAGCTGTAGCTATGGAAAGTGAGTTTCAAGATGGTTATGCGTTCTTTTATATTCTACCAGGGGAAAAAAAAAAAAAAAAGCCTAAATCCACCCTCACAAATCACAGTTCTGCAATAATTTTCTCACTCAAGGGACATGTACTTCATCAGAGGGTAACAGTAGGATCATCTACCAGGAGCAGTACCTCTCATGAAAGTGGCAAATACCGAACAGGAACAGCATAAACTTAATGACTCTCTATCCACAGCTGCACTTGACTGAAACTGTGCACTCTCCTAAGAAAAAAAGAGACTTTGGCAATCAACCTGTCAACTCAACTCAAAAAAACAGTGGAATAAACAGTATTCATTTCAACAGCAACAACAAAAACAGTGAGAGCGGCCTTGCGCTGTTGTTCCTCAACAGCATCGACTGGGTGCACCTTGTAGAGCCAGCAGCTCCTCAGATTCATCTTCAGAAACCAAGAAGGTGCCTTTGTGTAGAGGGATAATTGTCCCTACGCTGGAATTGCCAGTTGGGCTGAAATTAATAAGGGTGTGCAAATAGGCTTTAAGCATAGCTTGAAGTAAATCCTGCCATGCCTCCCCTTTTCTGTCTCCGACTTGAAATGGAGAGTCTCAGCTGAAAGTATTGTGCATTTTTACAGTACTGTTAAATATTCACTACTGATACTGTTACAGAGAAACAGAAACAGACAGGGGAACATATGATATATAAAATAATAAAAAAAATCCTACTGTGCAAGGCAACTGGAAAAGCTATTCCAGTTCAAACCCTCTCCTACTTCACAGTAGCTTCCTCCTCCAGGTGAACTTCTCCGTGTTGGTGGAATGAACAGAGGACATTCATACACAACCTAGTGCAGAGCCCATCTGTTTCTGAAGAGATTAGACTAGGCACAAGAAGCAGCCAAGGTGCTTTAGGCTGGCCCTCCCATTCTGTCATTGGATAATATTTTGCTGCTGTAGTGTAACTGTATTGCTTTCAGTACAGAAACTGGAACACTGCTTTGCTGCTTGCCACATTTGCACAAATAGGGCTCTGCTCTCCCCCTGAAATAATCATTTATTGTATTAATCATTTATCAGCTTGGTAGCTAAATGTTCTGTTTATGTAGTACCTATAAGTCTGTGGCTGAACACATATCAACAATCTGCCTAAAGTATTAAAAGCATTTCCACTTAGCAAAATTTATTTTAAAATAAATTGTTAAAAAATTCCAAACCAAATGCTATCACAACATAACTTCTGTCACTCCTTATTACCAGGCATGGCTTTCTGCAGTGACAGGAGAGGCACAAAAGCCCGGCGAATAGGTTGCACCTCTGAAGAGAAGGAAGAAAGAACTTGGTAGCAAATTTGGCCTGTGAATTTGGAGAAAACTTTTGAAGCTTCAGTCTTTCTATCTGTAAAACAAGACTAATGATGCAGAGTTTGACAGGGCAGTAAGACAGAGCAAGAAGACAAGTTCTGCCTAAGGGCTCATCTTTGTTACTATTACAACTTCTCAGGTCAACTCAACGGATTGCACAGGTCATGAGATCCGTCAGGAGAAGCAATGAGGAACACAAGTATCCTGACTGCCCCACAAGTGCTGGAGATTTAAATCTACTCAAGCTTTCTCCTGTTAAGCACAATTAGAACTTCGTATCTGCTTACAACTCTATATTTTTGGAAAGTTCTTGCATAGAGACAATTCATCAGGCCAGAGAACTGCAATAACTGCAACCGCCTCGTGACCAGACCTCCCTGCCCACCATTCCCTGCCTGGGAGCTCTTGGAATCTTTCACTGCAAAGCCCAGGGGGCTGTGACTTCAGCTACATAGTTTCTGTCCTTATCCACACAAAGTCAGTTTTTATGACTCACAGAAACCCCTTTGTGTGTGTGTGAATTACTGGCTTTTCGATTTACAGTGAGGGAGGAGAAAAAAAAAGAAAAAGAAGAAAAAAATAAGACAAAGATTAGCTACTTACATTATAGTCTCATGCATTTGACTACGTGTTTACTGTCAGAACTTGTCGCAGTTAATACCTGAATCTCTGCCAGACTGCTGACAGACAGAATATGATCTATCTTAAGATATATATTTTTTTGTAAGGTGACAACTGGTAGTCGTCTGTAAATACTATGCACAACAATAGAAACACTAATTTTGACATAGGTATGTGTTTCAAAAATGTTTGAAGTTTCCCTATATTTTTAATTCTCTTTGCAATAAATGCATGATCACTGATGCCAGCAGTTGCTTCATCATGTTTTGAGATGCACAGATTACAGGAAGTACTTAGTTCACTGCATTACAAAATCCGTAAATACGTTAAAGCAGTCCCTTGTTGCCTGGTTGTTTCAGTTTTGCCTGTAGCTCCTAGTAAAAAAGACAAAAACCTGAAATCTCCAAATACATCATGACACAGGACACCAAAACTAATCAGAGCAAAGGTGCAAGTGGAAACTTGATAAATTTTCCCAGGTAATTGCAAGGTACTTCTCTCAATGAGACAAACAAAAGCAAATAAGATTGAAGCAAATGAAAAAGTTTCATATTTAAGCCTTCCATTTGCTATTTTCCCTACATTTCATAGCACAATTTCTTCACCACTAGCTTTTACACAGCATGTTTAAACTTAGACATTCTTAAACTTCAAAATGATCGATGTATTACAAGGGGCTTAACTGCCATGTGCGAGGCAACCTAGGGCATTCTCAACACTATTTCTCATTTGCATCTCCTGGAGCCCAGTTCTTCAAATGACTACAAAATGATTACATCCCTCTACTTTTGATGGTTGCTACAGTTTTATCATATTCCCCTGCCTGTTTTAGAGCATACTGTGAGAAAGCGTTGGATTATCCAATGAACTTCCTTAAACCAAAGTAATGCTACTCAGAAAATACCCCTTCATCTTCATTGTCTCTGTTAGAGTGCTGATTCTATTTAAAAAAAAAAAATGGAAAATTTTGTTTGTTATACAGCTATTGAAGGCTCAGTTCTTTAAACTTCCACACGTTAAAAGAGAATAAATGTACGTTCACAGGATGGCGAAACACAAACACCAGAAAAATCTTAGGCTTTAGTCAATCCTATTCAGCCCTTTTTTTTTTTTTTTTTTCCCCTTCACTGAGCTTTGCATAAAGCTAACCCAAACCCACATGGATTTCTATAATATCCAAAAAGAATGACAATGACTGATGTGCTGTAGGTGGAAACTGCCTGAAGAAACCTAAATTGTAACAGGAAAAAAATTGACATTTTAGATTTTAAATGTTACACAGTTTTTATAAAGCTTCAGTCAATTTATTTTATTTATTCTAATGAAGAGCATTACAACTGCTTTACTGCACTGAAGCAAGCATCGATCACACCATTAATCACACCTTGTGAATAGTCACAAATCAAGTTCTAACAGCAAGCACTGAATCAGGAGCAATGAAGCATAAACTCCTTCACAATTTATGATCTCTCCAATTGCATCTTTTCAACCATTAAATTGCAAGATACCATAAATTTTTATCTTCTTCACTTCAGTCACATTATTGATTCTGCCTTGTGAAATATAGAATAGCTGTAAATCTAGGCCATTGAATTAAATTTAAAGCCTTGACTTCAGAAAAGAAACCCAACACACTGCCATGGCTGTTAATTTACACTGAGGAACAAATGATAGAAACATTAAAATTTAAATGGACAACAGGGATTTCAAACAGCCATAGTTCTGTCAATCCTAGTCCTTGTCAACCTTGAGGGTTTCTCTTTTAGCCAAATTTTAGAATGCAAAATATCATAAAGCAGGGATTCCAGGTGGATGATGAAGAGACCTCTTGTAAACATGTAAATAATGATGAGGCTAAAATCAAAATCTAGTGAATAAATGTTTAGCCTTAAAGTCAGCTTTAAAACAACTCTACTGAATTCAGCACAACCTACTTAACAAAAACAGTGAAGTGTTTCAGCATGCAAATAATGTAGGCATGCTAATGACAGCACATGTATAGTCAGCAAGTCTCTGGTGAAATGAAAAAAGAAATCACCTTACTGTATCTGCCAGACTTCTGGACAGTGTTAGGCCAGTAGAGACAGACTCTTCAAGGAACCATGTAGAAAGCAAAAGAAAGTTCCATCTTGGTGGAAGATTCTGTGGATAGGTAGAAAAATTAAATGGAGATAGAAATGGAAGGATATTAAAGCAGAGCCAGAAGATATTGTGTGTGGGAAGAAAACAAAGGGCCTGACCTAGGTTTCCAGGGTACCGGTACAGAGGAACAGCTTCCTGGCAGGTTCATGGGCCGCACAGGAGAGAACTGTGCCATGTCAGTGCCAAACACTGGGTGCCCATCACTACTACCGCACATGCCCTGGCTTTGCAGTAGCACATGCAGAGCTCACGGTCTTCTCTCGGCTTCTGCAGTGTTTCTCACTTACAGAAGTTGGATTTCTGCTGCTCCCCACTGCAATGCAGTTTGACCTCTGCTGGCCCAGCACGAAGGTGAAGATGTTACACCAGCGCAGCAGAACACTCCGCTTGCAGCTGCGTGAGGAAGACACAAGGGTGGAGAAAAAGGTGGATGAGATGAGACGAGACTGCAGACAAAGGCTTCAATCTAAGTCTAGACCACACCCTGTGAACATGTTTGGAAGTTGCCTACAAGTGCTGAGTTGTCTTTTGGGCTAAGTGCCACCAATACTTAATCACACAAATCAAATAAACTACAGGGGCGGCGTGAAGAATTTGAAGGCTCAAGCACTGGAACTGAGAGGTGGCACCATTCTTGTTTGACCAGCACATACCTATTTAGTAGTTACCTCCCCTTTGTTTCCTCTGACAGCCCTTGCAGCCACTGAGCTCTCTCCCAATTCTTTGCATGTATAAGCAGCTCTCCAAATACAGACTCTGCAATTGTTATTATGGTTTTTCTTCAGCCTTCTGTTACCCTTTCTGCATACCAATTCAAGGGTCAGAACCTGCACAGTACTTAAGGAATTGAAAGCAATAAATATAAAACTAAATTTTAAAAGCTAACTTTTTGCACAACCCGTTACCATAGTCATACCAGAATATGTCATAGCACTTCAGGTACAGAGATTATTTGGCACCAAGCTTAGCAGAGGTACAAGAAACTAGAATTTACATTCTAGTGATGACCAGTGACACCAGTGATGGTGTCATCGTGTTATACTTGCACTCCCAATATGATAAACAGAGTGTTCCTCGGCTGCCACTTGTCACTAGAGGAATGAGTTCTGGCCACCTGGGATAGATGTTGCTCATCCTGAGACTTAATAACTGTGTGCTATGTCTCCATTCCCCAGTGCCAGGAGCACGCACCTCCATAGTGTTTTCCATGAAGAGCTGCCACTTCCCAGTGAAGAGAAAAACACACTTCAGCACTGATTGAGCTAATGCCCCATGGAATCCTTCTACATGAAAGCCACACACATATATGAAGTAATATGAGTTTTACAAGGTCAGCTCAGATTATGTACAATGAAATTCACAACTTAATTATGCTAAATAAACACACTACTCATTCTGAGCAGTTCTTATTATATTAATACCATCTTATGGACTTTGTATTTCTACTGATTGAAGAGTACTTTGTTACTTAATGTCACTCTAACTTCAATATTATGACTGCTAAGCCTCCCTGAATCACGCAGTTCCTATCCAAAATATGCCCTTTCTATAATTACCGTTTAAATTAATTGATAATTGGAGAGTAGCATCTCCTTCCCTTTCAATATCTTAAATTTTTTTCTGCGCAAAGAGTAAAGTTACTTGTATTAGTTCAGGGAAGTGAACAGGAAGGAAGCTGTATTGCTCTTTTTCCTTGGTTCCACCAGTAATTAAATTCCATGAGATAATCAATTAGCTAGGAATAGGGCAAAGACTGGACACAAGGGACGTGTTATTTTAAAAATATTCTTATATCACACAACAGTAGAAGGCCAATCTCAACATGGTCATGTATACAGCCCCACATCCAGAAGTTTGAACGCTCTTCTGAGACCCACCTGAAACTCCTTTGAATTACTTGATCTGAGGTTTGTTTATTAAAACTGCAGGAGGGAGGATTTCCATAGACTCCGTGCAACCTTTTTTTGCTGCTAGGAGAATATCTGTAATCATAGTTTCTTTTATTTCTTATCTGAAACAGAAAATAAAAAGCAGCAATCAAACACCAAACCCCAAATATGAACAAGTACAAACCTTCAAGACTGGATAGTGCTTCTATATAAAAGCCTTTTCAAAAGGTGGTTCCCATGTTTCTAAGGACCAAGGTAAATCAAAGGGAAAGAACTGCAGCCTAACAGGGAGATGAGTTAGTTATAGCTGTTACTGCACTCGCAAAATTCTTCCTTGTTGTAGCATTCGTGTCCCCTCAAAAACAAACAAAAACAACACTAAAACCTATTAAAGAAAAGGAAAAATTGTTTAGCAGCCACATCTTATCAGTTGTTCAAAATTTCTGCTTCAATTCCTGCAAAAGATGTGGTCAAAGCTGGTGCTTGTGTAGGACTGAGAACCTGCAGGCCATAAACATTCTCTGAAAGGAAAAGGCGCAACAGGTAGAAATCTTTAAACATACCTAAGTTACAATTACTTCTTAATGTAGAACAGATATAATATTTACCTCCAGGTTATTCGGCTGAGCTTGTCCATGACAAACCACTTTCTCTCTTCTTCTGGAGAGGCACAGGTGAAGAATATTGCTTTCTCCTAATAATGTCTATGTTAGATGTTCCACAACATCTCTATTACAGCTGTTTGTATGTTCCAGAACCTCTCTAAAACAGTATTTCTTGCTATTTTCTGTGAACATTAATAATCAGACTGGAACTGACCAACTGCAGCCTTCCCTGCCTCTGAAATGCACCAGGAGTCACTTAAAACTCCAGCAGATTATTTTATTTCAATGAAAGTGTAATATTCTGTACTTTTCTTTGAGAATTTCTTTCTGTCCCTTCTTTTAAAAAAAAAAAAAAGCTGCAGAAATGTGGTTCAGCGCTCAAGATTTAGGAGCAAGCAGCTGCTATCCTTAGAGTGAACTGAACTTCTAGGATGCCAAGAATCAAACTGAGAACACAAAATTACCAAAAGCCTGAAAACAGCCCAAAACACACAATTACATCAATGGGTCCTTTTCCTTGACTATTACTGTGTGAAGAGGAAGTAACCACATACTAGAATCATCCCCCCAGCATTATAGAGTAGAGCAATAGACTGTCATCTGAAAGGGGAAATGCTGCAGCATCTTTTTAATGCTCCTTCTCCAGTTTGGTACTGGATCAGCAGGCTCGGTGGAGAGCACTGCATGGCTCACTCTGCACTTCCAGAGAAGTAGCACTCTCCAAATTTGCCCTTGGGCTTCAGAAAGATTCTGCCTTGCACAGCACTGGGCTTTTAAAAATGACTGTAGTGGTCTCCTCCTTGGCCATATGCTGTCCCATACAGTAAATACTAAGTTAGGTCTAGTATTATTTTCCAAATATTCAGTACAAGATAGGTAAGAATATTTCTACTGTGACCCAGAAATTGCCTTTTACTAAGAAAGAAATTTAGGATTTTTTTGAATAATCTGAAAATCTTAACACAGAAATATTTTAGTTAAACTGGAGAAGGATCTGTAGTAATCTACAATAATGCCATAAAAAAATACAAAAATATTTTCTAAGAAACTGCTGTATATACAGCAGTATTTCATAGAGTGTAAACAACTCGGAACATAAAGGAGAAAAAGGCATCTGAATAAGAAGACAAATATAAATCCCCTGCCCTGAAGCTTTTCCAGGTCACATACTAACCATCTGTCATATTTCTTGCTCATAAAGGAGTATATTTTTGCAGCTCTGTAGATTTTCCAAAGTAGATACTAATGCTTAAGAATGTGACTAACATGGAAAATAAATAAATAAATAAATCAGGGAAAAAAAAAAAAACACAGAAAAACACCCTGTATGACCTCCAACTAAGTACTCTGACACCAAATAATTTCCAGCCTAAGCCCTGATTAGGAATGGCAGAATGTTGGAGAGTGATGGTTTGTGTAAAGGCACAGAAATGGCAACAGAAGTGAGAAGGGATTGATACTCGTGTTAAAAAGAGCTTATATAAGACAACCTTAGCATTAGCAAATGGTTTTTGCATCTGTGAAACTACATGGGTTAGCAGTAGCAACTCTTGGTGGGGTGCTGAAGTGATGTTCGGAGCCAGAGATGGCGTTGGGAAGCAAGGAATGAATGCTTGAGTCACACCCTTCACTTCATAAATTTTTGTCTTTTTTTTTTTTTTTTTTCGATTGATACCACCAGTCTATTTCACTGATGAACACTAGTCTATTTTACTGATGATAGATCTCAAACTCCAGCTACTAAAAAGATTGACCACGAATCCTCTTTTTTTTTTCTTTTGCAATGTTCACCTTTTCGCTCTGGGTTGCTTTGAATATCCCTTTTGTCATTCAGTAAATGCTTCCTTTTGTGCTCAAAACAAACAACCCTTCTCCTATCATGGTTGAGAGAAGCTGGATTTAAAGGTAGAGTCATTAATTAGGCAATCTTAGATTGAATGTGTATGTTACAGGAACATTTTACTTCTCAGCAGGGAGTTTTCAGAGAGCCTAAGCAAATTTTGTAAATTCTTTAATGGCTGTTTGAGCAATACTTATTATCACAAAACAGTTATTGGTCACAAGCATAATTATTGCAATTCTGAATGAATGATGTTAACATTAGAGACTCCATTCTGCCAGCTAAATGCAGATCTGGTCCTTGTAGAAGAGATAGCATGGCAAAAGCAGATGAAAAATCCCTGAAAAACTGAATATAAAATTGGATTTTGCAAATGAGAGTTTAATCTGGNCCTTGTAGAGGAGATAGCAAAATCTGCTTTTGCAGATTTTTCATCAGCAGATGAAAAATCCCTGAAAAACTGAATATAAAATTGGATTTTGCAAATGAGAGTTTAATCTGGACTTTCACAGAAGATGAAATGTACAGATGCAATTTTACTCTGTAGCATTTGGCATACAGGCAGTGTCAGGGAGGCCTGTACTTTGACACCAAAGTAAATCAATAAATAACAACATGATCTATTTAGGATATAAAAATTGTTGTTTACTAATCAGATTTTCTGCCAGCATTCTCAGATCATTGGTTAGAATGTATTTTGTTAGCATTTCCATTTCTCTAAAATTACTTGCTTGCCTAGATTTTGGACTTAAGTAGCTGAGTTGAGATAAAGCATTAGTAGTCCAGAGTAGAACTGTCAAAAATAATACAGCTATAGGGTATGGGGGAAGGGAAAAAAAATCCACATCGCAGAGGCGTGTCCTGAAGGCAGGACCATATTACCACTCACCCCCTTTAAACATCACCGGGCTCCAGGCTCCATTTGGACTTAAACTAAGTGACCTTTCCCATGTTCCAGGATTAGCCTGGCAGTAACTGTGGGATCACATGCCTCTGTTACCCTTTAACATTACTGTCATGGATTTTAAACAGATTCAGAAATCCTGTTGGAGAAATTTGAAACTCAAACTAAATTAATAAGCTTGAAATCATATCTAACATATCCAGACAAGTTTCACAAACTGTATTCCTTCTTAGCAAGTTGCATTCACACTAAAAATCACCAAGCCTACAGGAGAGAAATCACAGCGTGGATACCCAGTACAGCTGGGGACTCACGCAGATGTTTCGCATAGCGTGGTTTTGACGATTTCATACATGAAACGTGCCTGACTGCTGAAGACTGCTTACCTATTCAAAAGCATGACAGGCAGATACCATGTTTTTCATGGCACTGTACATTTAGTTTCTTGGGAGCAAACTTGCATCAGGATATAATTAGACAGTTATATTTAAGTGCACCTGCTGTCTCAATGACTCTTCCGTGACTTGACATGTCAAACTTGAAATTAGCCTGTACCTTCTAGAAATGTCTGTAGCAAAGGGTTCCTTTTCTCTAGAGGGGGTCAAATCCTGCAGGCATTGCACCTTTACCAGTGAACTTCCACTCAGACACACTCCCCCAACACCATACTGACACGGGGCGTTACAGTCTTCAGCAGGCCATATACTGCATATGCCAGCCCAACGTCAATGTTGTGGAGGGACAAAATGGAGCCATGTTCACATTGGCACAGCAAGCAATTGCACATGCGCCCTGGGAGACTCTCTGCCTTTTAGTTCTCTCATCTATAACAGCACATCTGAAAAACAGGTTAGGACAAAAAGAAATGGAAATTCTCTGACTGTGTGTTTTTGAGGAAAGGGCGTGATGGCTTCAAAGTAGCACTGGCAAAAAATAAGGAACATGTATGTCAGATATGCTCTTTCAGACTGTGCTTAGCAAGCTTCTCACAAATCTAAAATGGTGAAGAATTAATATAACTAACCACATATTTGATTTAACAAAAGGGCAAAAGATAATGGCAAGTGCTGAAAAATTACACTGATGTCATAACACTGCCATTGAATTTGATGGCAGAACTTCACCTAGCATATTTACTTACTTGATCTTTTGGTTTAACATAGTTAACTACATATGGCATTCCTGAATTACAGGACAAAGCTGCAAAGCACGGAGTGTTCCTAACTCCCATTGACTTCCCAGTGGAATATAAAGAGGTCTAGCACTTTGCAGGGTGAGACTGCAGCACATTTCTATGCCTATTTCTGTTCCTGGTTCTTCTGTAGTACAATCTCCTAATGAGTATTCCAGATGGCTTCTGTTTGAAGCACCAAGCCCAACTGCTAATAAACTCCCTATAGATTACAGTCTGGAGGCTGAGAATTTCTACTTTAATCTATAGCAGAGAAATCATCAGGGATTTTAATCTGTGTACTAGTTTTTGTGAAATTATAGAGATACATTGAATTAACAGCTTCCCTGGGACAGGGAGTTACGCTTTACCAAATGGAATCCTTAAATATTAGAAAAGCCATTGAAATGGCTCAAAGTATTTATTACCAGTGAGATTACTCAAAATTATCAGCTGCAACTAGTTCACTAGCAACCAAACGCACACATCAAAAAGATGCAATACAATTTTCATGTCCTATCAGCTCCAAGAACTAGTCTTGAATTCAAGTACAAATGAAACCACCTGACTGTGTTGGCTCACTTTCAACACGCCAGTCTCCCTGACTTTGCCAAAGAAATGTTCCGAGTCTCACACTGTGAATGACAGAAAATACGACTCCAGTGGCCCATAAAAAGAAGCAGAGAAAATGTAAAGCTGGCAGACAATGTCATCTACCGGCAACAACTGTATGACTTGATAAATCCTTTCTGTTGTTTCTGCTCCAAAAGTATACCTCTGAGACTAAAAATATTTGTAACTGCACACTCACGCTGCAATTAAAGTGCCCTCTCAAATACTTCATTTTCCTAATGAAAAAAAGTGGGGAGCTAATTTCACACCTGGTATATGCAGGTGTGACTCAACAGAAATCAAGGGAACTGCAGTCCCTTGCTGCAAGAATAAATTTGACCCAGAGCTCTGGTTTCATTTTAACTTATCAACAGTAACCAAGTGCTAAAATTAGCTTACAGTAGGAGTCACATGGTCACATGGATAAATCTCTTCCTGTGAGTTCCATGAAGACGCCTCTGGCTGTAAACCATAGCCATCTGTGGGCAATAATCCTGTCTGTCTAATAAATATCAGGCAAAGTCATAAATTATATGAGGCTGCACTGTACATTAAAGTGAATGAACGATGACAGATGGCAGAAAGCCTAGGAAGTCACTGCAGGAGTGAACAGAGTGCGCAAAATGGAGCAATGGAACTGCAGGGACCTGTAGGGACATACAGTCTTCAATATTTTGCACGAGAGCAAATAAATTCTAAGTAAATTGGAAAATATACATGTAAAAAAAATCCTATCTATGTTGCCTTCTCACAGAAAAGGAAGTACACCTGTATTTTCACAACTAGCCCACATAAAACCATTGAGCCTTTGCTCTATTATGGGGAACCACATAGACTGAAAGAGGGTTTGGATACTACATAATTCTTGAAGAAAATTCCATGTATTCCATGTACTTTCTGTCCCTTGAGGATGACAAAATTAAGCAGGACAAGAAGATGGAAAATGCCTGTCATGAATAACACTAATTCATATGTCTTTTGAAGGAGGAACTCACCAGTGGTCCTTCCCAGACACCACAGTAATCAAACTGGAATATGGGGTACCATTCTGGAAAGCCAGAATATAGTAACTATCCTGGGAAAGGATTTTAGATATTGGAACCTGACCTTCCTACCTTAAATCTGCTCACAACTTATAAATAGAAAATATCTCTCCATCAAATTAAGCAGTCCTTTCCTAGCAAGCTACCCTGATGCTGTCTGTCATCATTGTATTTATGGACTCCATCCAAAATCAAGCATGTTCATGTAGACAAAGCCACCTTTGGATGCTGTGAGTGCTCAGAAATGACCCATTTCAAACACTAGATGCCATGGAAGTATTAATGAAATAGCTTCATATTTTTGCTACTGTTAGAACCTAGATAAAAAAGCCAGAACTCCACTTGTTTTTAAGTAGCTGCATTTTCTGGGTGAACGAGGCTCATGGAATGCCCAAGTTAAACCAGTCAATAACATAACGTTGCAGATAAAACACTACTGTGGTTCGTCACATGAACAAAACATTCTTCTGTCACAACCCTATTGTGACAGAAAGATCCTTTCTGCACAATACACATGATAGGTCTTTATGATTTCTCAGGTCTATGGCATATCACAGGATCAAGGAAATGGGATGTTTTTCATTTTAACCAAGCTTAATTTTCATCGGCTTCTACCTGAGCTTGGACAGTCTTCTCTGCCCCTAGAGACTTTCTCTGCTAGAGTCATATTATAAGAATTTCTTTTCTCACTTAAAAGGATGCAGACAAGAGGGACTTAAAATCAGTTATTTGAAAGGGGGGGGGGGGAGCGCCAGTTTTTAAAATTATATTTGTTTACCAACAACTTGGGTTAAAGATCTCATACTAACCCCCAAAGAGCACTACCAATGCAAATTTAATCTTGATGGAGTCTTCATTTTTTTTTCCACAACTATTACAGTCACTACTGGGAGATTTCGTACATCCCTGACACCCCACACTTCTCCCTACAAAGCACAGTCCCATTTGCACTACTCATGACACTTAACTCAAAGCTATCACAAACTTCACAGGTGTCATCTAAAGCACAAATCCAAACATACATTAATGTTTACTTGTTTATCTGGTGGGTTCATCAAACTCTGAGTTTATAAATAGATCACTAGCGCTTACATATAACAAGGCTGAAACACATGAAAATCTCTGCAGGACTGGGGACTAGCACAGTCTGCACTAGAGGTTTGAATTACATGTGAAAAAAATAGTGTCTGCTTTCCAATAGCATTTACAAGTTCATTACAAATTATCTGATAATTCAAATCCTTCAGAATCCTTCTGGAAGACTGGACTATCAACGGTTATCAAGACTGAAGAATGTACTATTATTACTCACAAGTAAGAAATAATACATGGGAGTTTTATCAGTCTTTAACCAGCAAACAAAATGCACTGGAACATTCAAGCCAATTTCACTGGTTGGGAGAGTAATCACCACCCAGAAAATTAGGACAAAATTTTCTGACTGAACCAGAAATTAACTGCATTACAGAGCTGAGCAATTACATCTCAGATTACACTTAAAATCTGAGACATTCATTAAGAACAGGTGATGATTTAAGGCAGTTATAAATCTTCTCCTGAAGCACAGTGATCAAATTGCACGTTTAGGTCATCTAGACACTGCAAAGGGAAAAGTCCTGCTCATCTGCCCTTATTCTCACCAACCAGCAGGGAGAAGTCAGTGTAAAGTACACACAAATGCATATTAAAAGACATGGTCATGGCCACTGCTGTGTCCTCCTACTTCTGAGAGAAGGGGAAAGAGAAAAAAAAAAAAAAAAAGAGGCAAACATTTTCCAAGCAAAGCTTTGGAAACTCCCAGGCTTGAGACTTTCACATTGAACAATGCAGTAAGAATATCTGGGAGGGAAAAGGCTGTGCTGGCAGATGGGAGGACTAGATGATCTACAGTGCCCCTGTTCCATTTTTTAAATTCTATCATCAGATTTGTCCTCCAACACAAACCCTCTAGGAGTTACTTGGGGGCGGTGTAATCCCTCCACATCCCCTACTGCGGGCTCTGGCTTAAAAGCCACAATAGAGTCCTTAGAATCTAACAACAAGAGCTATTCTAGGCGCTGGTTAGGAAAATGGGATTTAAAGGAAGTTTCTACTATTGTGCAAAATTAGGGCAAAAAATCTCCTTTCAGATAAGCAACAAAGTATATCAATTCCAACAGTTGGCTCTCCTGCTGTTGTATCCATCATAAAGAAAGACAGTCTTTCTACGGTGAATAAAGGTGATAGTCTAATCAATTAAGATTTCACAGAAAATACAGAACAATTCAACTGTCTGCCCCACCCTCTTCCCAAGTTGAAACAGGACCTTTCCACTTTACTCTGCGTGTCACTTTTGTTAAGGTGACAGACACCTCTCAGAAAACACCAAACATACATGTAGAGAAAGAAGAATTCCCATTTTGAGATCCACCATGCAAGAGAAGGTTTGAAGGAGAGCTATGAATCTGAACACTCTATGCATTGGATTATTGCTTATATAGCATAAAATGTATACATTTTGTATATGTAATGATCCCTATATAATATTCTCCTGATAAATTAACCAAATTATATTAAGATTCCTTCATAAGGTCATGTTTTCTGCATTCTGATAGGCTGATTTAAAGAGGTATTCGTGAACGGATACCAATCGTGCATTGCACAGGAGCACGAGTCACCTGACTTGCTCACCTGGCTGCCATCCAGAACTACGGGCACTGATTCAGCTGGAAATGGTCAACACCTCCATCAAGCACAGGTTGTTCAGAGCTATCCTGGCCTTTCTGCTTGTTTCCTTTAGCCATAACCATATATTATATCAGTTACTCATTTAGCCAATTTAGCCAAGTTTTTGCACTCCTCCACTGAAAGATGAAGAAATCCCAGATGTCCACATATGCTGATAGCCTTAAGGCTATCACTCCTTAACGGCATTACTCCATGTCGCTCGCTATAGGTTTCATGCAACATCTTTAGTACCTAATGACAAGAACACTCCAACAGAGTAGCTACATTTTCTGTTTGAGTTGGAAATAATTTTATTACTTGGGATCCTTCCATGATCACAGAATATAAATAAAAAAGCATAAAAGTGAATTCTATAAGACAAACACTGAATTTCCAGTAGAGGAAGTTTATTGCAACAGATTTTCCTTATCATCAGTATTTTCTTTTTTGAGAGTTGGGCTGAATAAACAAAAAAGAAAAGATAAGAAATACAAAAAATTAAACAAGGCACGGACTGGTGTCTAAACTAGATGCACAAAAATATGTGGGGAAAAAAGGGAAAAGATATTTCCTAAACTATAAAATATGATATTACAATATAGGTAAGTACATTACAGTTTACTATTTAAAGCTCTCTCTCCCTTTGCATGCATATTTATATATATAAAATATATATATTTTATATTATATATTGATATATATTTATATATTTACATACGTATATATAATAATATATAATTTATATGTATTATATATTTATGCATATTTATATTATATGTATAAATATTTATATAGAGAGACGATGTTGGGCTAGTGTTGACACAAGTTTCTCATATTTTTATCTTTGATATATTTATATTAGCCTGAAATAAGGCAGACCTAGGATCATAGAATGCCTAAGGTTGGAAGGCACCTCTAGAGTCATCTAGTCCAACCCCCCTGCACACGCAGGGCCACCCAGAGCACATGGCACAGGACTGTATCCAAGCAGGTCTTGAAGATCTCCAGAGAAGGAGCCTCCACAACCTCTCTGGGCAGCCTGTTCCAGTGCTCTGTCACCCTCACCGTCAAAAATTTTTTCCTTAAGTTCCTGTGGAACTTTTGATGCTTCAGTTTGTGGCCATTTCCTCTCGTTCTGTCAGTGGCCACCACTGAAAAGAGGCCAGCCCCATCCTCCTCACTGCCTCCCTTGAGGCACTTATACACACTGATCAGATCCCCTCTCTGCCTTCTCTTCTCCAAGCTGAACAAGCCCAGCTCCCTCAGCCTCTCCTCATAGGGCAGATGTTCCAGGCCCCTGATCATCCTTGTGGCCCTGCGCTGGACTCTCTCCAGCAGCTCCACATCCCTCTGGTACTGGGGGGCCCAGAACTGGACACAATACTCCAGATGTGGCCTGCCTACTGTCATTTCAATAAAACACTACAGTCTTAAATCACAGCACAGCCAAGCATGTTAATAGGAGTCAGTATAGCAGATCTATGCAGCAGACAGTCTCCACAATCAAACTGCAAGACCTGGCCCACCAGAACTGAAAATACCTATGGGGGACTCACTTGTCTCTGACTCCATGCGAATCGGAGAGGTCTCTGATCCTAGATGAAAATCCACAAAAACAATCATTAAGTTTCTCACAGGAAATACCTGCAAAATAAAGAAACAGATTAGAGTTCACAGAACCCGCAACATGAATAAGCAAACAAGGACTACAGCTACAAGGTTGAGCTTTATTGCAGGTTGGGCACAAGCTAATAATCCCTGCAGATGCTAGAAATGTGCACCAGTGGGGCAAAAGTGAAGATAGCGGTAGGGGATACAGTCAAGTGGACCGAAAACTAGGGTGAAAACCACAATAACAACCCAAATATGCCACAAATTATTACCTTATTCTCCCTCCCCATCCAGCAGTCTATTACTGGATTGTAAGATAATAAGACAATTCAAGACTAGCATGGCCTTGTTTCTGATTTCTGTCCAGGTTTTACAGAATTGTCCGACAAATGGGTGACCTGCTGGTTTCGCCACTCACAAGAGCACTAGCTGCTGTTTTGTTCATACTTAGAGCACCCACTACAGCTCCTTCAGTACTTCTGACACTCTTCCTCTTTTATTACTTCGCGTCCCATTGAGCTGTTCACATATCCAAGTCCAACTTGCCAGCTACCCTGACTTCTTGCCTGGTTCTGATATAGAGTCATTTGAAATGTTTGCAGTTTTGGTAATTGTCTCTGTCATTGCAGTAGCCACGCGAGAGAAGACAGGCAAGATGCAGATGGAAGACTGGCCAGTGCTGTGGGCCCGCACAGAGCAGCAAGGCCATGGGCCTTGTGCTAGCGGCTGTATCACCTCAAGAAGCCACAGATCCTTCACTAGGCCAATGTCTGTACCTTATGCCTTCTGGAAATCACCACAGCAGTACGCAAATCCGCAAAATCTGCTTGGGGTCTTAAACTGGAACAGATAGAATATTTTTATTCTATCAATAAAGGTCATCAGATGCTATTATTTACCTGTACAGGAAATTAATGTGTCAAATCAAACCTGACTTTGTAGTTTTCAGTGAGGTAGAAAGAGAAAGATTAGCAATCCAATATACAACATGATTGTACTGATATTAAATGCAAAAGTACTGCTGACTTGATGTGTGCCTGAAAACAAGCTTCAATATACACCATATTAAAAAAAAAAAAAAAAAAGACACAGGAATCACTGTAGTTGCACTATTTTCACTATTTTTTTTCCTAAACAGTATTTGGCCTCTGAAGTCCTTCTATTCTGTCCTATTATACAATCCCTTCCATAGCTCCGTAAAGCCTCTGACAGCTGTGGTCAGCCAATATTAGTTACAAACTGCCAATATGAAGCAGAACGGTGAAATGAAGAAAAGGATTTTTAATATCCCACATAGGCATTTCAAATATTCTCTGTGTATGCAGACACTTGTCTGTACCTGCCACAGACATTGTAATCAAATTTGTATAGCATGTAAAACTCTAGAGTAAGTGTGCATTTGTCCTAGTGCACTGGCAAAGGTCTGGAATAAATAAATATACAGGGAGAAAAAAAAAAGTTGCTGCCATTAACTTCAGAACTCAAAACTGGCATGAGTTAGAACTAGTCACAACGAATAGTCTTTGCTATGAATAGCATAGAATTTGTGAACTCTTCTCCAAGAAACATGATGCAGACTGTATTTAAGGATAATTAATGTGTCTAATTCTGATACCTTCAAACAGAAGCTCAGTGTTTTGTTCACTAATGGTATGAAAAGGTACTTCATAGGTCTGGCCTGAAGAATTCCCCTTTTGATAACCCTGGTCNTCGCCGCCCGAGGCATGGTGGGGGTGGGCCCGGGAGGCTCCCTGTAAAGAGCGCCGCGTGAGGCATTACAGGGGCTAAACTGCAGGCCTTGGGCAGAGTCGCCGCGTGAGGCAGCTTCGGGCCTTGCAGGGGTAGACGAGGGCGCGCTGGGAGGTCGGCGCGCGCTCGCAGTGTTTTGCCCACTATTTGTATGAAAAGGTACTTCATAGGTCTGGCCTGAAGAATTCACCATCCAGACCAATATATCGAGAGAACAGCAAATCTTCAGGAAGAAAAACACATGACAAAGTTAAATCATGATGATCAGGTGCTAGTATTTTGTCTGTATGTCTTATTGCCTGAGTTGCAATTCAGTACAATATTTTAAGACTGTGATTAAGGCCCAATAAAATCAAAACATTTTCATCATGTGCCTGAAGTTAGGTACATGTTCCCATAGTTTGTTGCATGAAACTGGATTGTTAAAAAAAAATTCAAAAAGGGTTTAATGCAGTTCAAGATTTTGGCAGTTTGCTTCAAGATCATCATGCAAAGACGCTACATTTCTAAAATGAAGCTTCCTCAACTGTTGTCATTATCTAGACAAAAGAAGAATTTAGCAAACAAAAAATATTAGGAAAGAAATCACTTCTAAGTGAAAAGTTCTTCTTTTAATCATGATTTCTGATAACAATATTCCTTCTAGTTAATTGTAATGCAGTAACAGAACACACTAGTGACTTTGGTGGTTTAGTGAATTATGTTTTGAAAAGCCAGGTGTCCCTTACTAACAACTCTGTCAATCTCACTAGTGCTTCCTTCTTGAGCTCTCAGTTATATTAATAGTGAAGTTGATTAACATATATAAATAACATTTATATTCATATATCAAGTACATATTTTCATGTGCATGCCTCTGCACACAAACATACGTACATGTAACCTGCAATCATTTTTTAAAGGAAAGAAACAGGAAATATTTTAGTGCCCTTTCTTACTACTATAGCTAATAAAGATATTAGCCAGATGCTGAAACTCACAGGCAAACAACAGTGATCATTATAGTATTCAATCACCTCATTTAGAATTTACAATAAGTTAAGCATAAAGTCATTATTTCCACCTTCAGTATAAAGTTTTCCTCAGGCTGCAAACAGAGTTCTGCAACAGCCTGATACACCATCTGTTCTACCTTAGAATCTGTTTCTGTGAAACTTGTAGCAAGGGGAACAAGCCATTGATGAGATCCAGGTATATAAGGACATCATTAGCCAGTATCATAGTAAGATTAAAATTCCTGAGGACCCTCATCAAAACCCAACACCTCCCTCTGCCTTCCCCCCACAAAAAAAAAAAAGACAAAAAAAAAATGGCATTATCATAACAAACTATAATATAAGCCATAAAATTAATAAACATTATGAATTAATCATACTTAGACAATTACAACCCATATGGTTAGTTAAACTCAATCTGCTACCTGTAGTGACATAGTCTGGGTACTGTATATTCAATGCCAGTGCATTCCTCCCAGGATGCAATTACTTAATTTTGTGAATGAGAAAATGATGTGTAAAAGCCAATGTTTCCATGGATTCAATACCCCAATCAGATAAAATGCATGAATGCTTATCAAATCTCATGACACTTTTTAACCCTACTCCCTCACACTCATATTAATTTTAGGTATGTATAAACATTCATTTCACGTGAACCACTAAGGTTATCACATTCAGATCTTGCAAACAACAACTTCTTTCCATCCCACCTCCATTTAGAGAAGATACTCCAATCTCTCAAAGGATATGGACTTGAAAATCTATTTCCATCCACTACTCTGTTGCATATTGCAAGTCTTATCTGGTGACATTATACATTCTAAAACTTGATATTGGAATCTCTTCAAAAAAGGCCACATCATCTTTCCAGTGTTTTAGTTTTATGTGGAACCTGCAAGGACTTTCAAGGTAATGATAAAGCTTTCCCCCCATCCCAGCCTAGAGGTCCAACATGTTCTTCTAGAATATTTGAAAGAAATTTTACATTCAAGATGAGAAGTCATCTGAACAATATAACAGAAGAATTGATCACTTTGCTTGTGAAGTAATAAAGCACACACTAAACAGGATCTATTACATGAAAAAGTCCAGTAGATGCTTAAGGGACTATCTCGGAAACTTTCTTGTATCTAGTTATTCAGATTGGAAATGTGCAGGAAAAGTGATTCACAAACATAATTTGCCTGCCAGTGGTTTGGAGTGGGAGGAGGAAAAGGACATAACTTTTCACTTACCTCATGATGACCTTTTACAAAGGTGATGGGACATAAAAGATAAATGGCACATAATATTCCTGGCTGTTTGTTGCTACTTCAACCCTAAACAACCATTTACTGTTTGGGATTGCCTTTACTAACACTCAAGTAAAATGCTAAATGACTATTAAAAATCAGTAGGACTAATAAAACACGAGTGAATGAATGACGACCAAAATTAAAACATTTGACAAAGCAGTACGGATTTAACAGGATGCGAATATGCTATAACAGTAAGATGCTCATAGTTCCAGACATGATAATCTCTGATTTTCCCCATTTAAATCTTCACTAAGCAATATCTAGACTCTGTACAAGTCTGTAAGCTTCAGGTTTACTTCAAATCTCTCATTACAGGGACAAAAACACAACTAATACATTTAATTTCTTTGAGATCCTGGTTGTGGAATCCAAGCTGTTCTGCATATATAAACAAAGATGCAAAGAAAGCATAATGATTGTTTAAAATAAACAGACATTCCTATNACATTTATATTCATATATCAAGTACATATTTTCATGTGCATGCCTCTGCACACAAACATACGTACATGTAACCTGCAATCATTTTTTAAAGGAAAGAAACAGGAAATATTTTAGTGCCCTTTCTTACTACTATAGCTAATAAAGATATTAGCCAGATGCTGAAACTCACAGGCAAACAACAGTGATCATTATAGTATTCAATCACCTCATTTAGAATTTACAATAAGTTAAGCATAAAGTCATTATTTCCACCTTCAGTATAAAGTTTTCCTCAGGCTGCAAACAGAGTTCTGCAACAGCCTGATACACCATCTGTTCTACCTTAGAATCTGTTTCTGTGAAACTTGCAGCAAGGGGAACAAGCCATTGATGAGATCCAGGTATATAAGGACATCATTAGCCAGTATCATAGTAAGATTAAAATTCCTGAGGACCCTCATCAAAACCCAACACCTCCCTCTGCCTCCCCCCCACAAAAAAAAAAAAAGACAAAAAAAAAATGGCATTATCATAACAAACTATAATATAAGCCATAAAATTAATAAACATTATGAATTAATCATACTTAGACAATTACAACCCATATGGTTAGTTAAACTCAATCTGCTACCTGTAGTGACATAGTCTGGATACTGTATATTCAATGCCAGTGCATTCCTCCCAGGATGCAATTACTTAATTTTGTGAATGAGAAAATGATGTGTAAAAGCCAATGTTTCCATGGATTCAATACCCCAATCAGATAAAATGCATGAATGCTTATCAAATCTCATGACACTTTTTAACCCTACTCCCTCACACTCATATTAATTTTAGGTATGTATAAACATTCATTTCACGTGAACCACTAAGGTTATCACATTCAGATCTTGCAAACAACAACTTCTTTCCATCCCACCTCCATTTAGAGAAGATACTCCAATCTCTCAAAGGATATGGACTTGAAAATCTATTTCCATCCACTACTCTGTTGCATATTGCAAGTCTTATCTGGTGACATTATACATTCTAAAACTTGATATTGGAATCTCTTCAAAAAAGGCCACATCATCTTTCCAGTGTTTTAGTTTTATGTGGAACCTGCAAGGACTTTCAAGGTAATGATAAAGCTTTCCCCCCATCCCAGCCTAGAGGTCCAACATGTTCTTCTAGAATATTTGAAAGAAATTTTACATTCAAGATGAGAAGTCATCTGAACAATATAACAGAAGAATTGATCACTTTGCTTGTGAAGTAATAAAGCACACACTAAACAGGATCTGTTACATGAAAAAGTCCAGTAGATGCTTAAGGGACTATCTCGGAAACTTTCTTGTATCTAGTTATTCAGATTGGAAATGTGCAGGGAAAGTGATTCACAAACATAATTTGCCTGCCAGTGGTTTGGAGTGGGAGGAGGAAAAGGACATAACTTTTCACTTACCTCATGATGACCTTTTACAAAGGTGATGGGACATAAAAGATAAATGGCACATAATATTCCTGGCTGTTTGTTGCTACTTCAACCCTAAACAACCATTTACTGTTTGGGATTGCCTTTACTAACACTCAAGTAAAATGCTAAATGACTATTAAAAATCAGTAGGACTAATAAAACACGAGTGAATGAATGACGACCAAAATTAAAACATTTGACAAAGCAGTACGGATTTAACAGGATGCGAATATGCTATAACAGTAAGATGCTCATAGTTCCAGACATGATAATCTCTGATTTTCCCCATTTAAATCTTCACTAAGCAATATCTAGACTCTGTACAAGTCTGTAAGCTTCAGGTTTACTTCAAATCTCTCATTACAGGGACAAAAACACAACTAATACATTTAATTTCTTTGAGATCCTGGTTGTGGAATCCAAGCTGTTCTGCATATATAAACAAAGATGCAAAGAAAGCATAATGATTGTTTAAAATAAACAGACATTCCTATTTCTAGCATTTTAATACTTTATATATTAAGACTTAAGCAATGCGGTACGAAAGTTATACACAAAGCATTTTTGTTTGCAATAGACAGGTATGAAGAAATTGAATGTTTCAGAGCAATGTCTGACTAGAAGGCATTATTTAGAAAATATGTATTTTTCTCTGGGCCCATAATCTCATTTATCTTCATTATTTCTGGCTTGTGACAACTACCGCATTATGCGATTCCAGGGAGGAGAGTTGGTTTCTCTCATAGACAGCATGATGTGTCTTGAATATATTTAAAAGTTGTCCCATGCTGTCACAAGCAAACTAACCCCAGAGATAATGCACAACGCTTGAGAGTGCAAATGGAGCCTTTTCTCTGGTCAGTAGCAAAACCTTGTCCCTGATGACTATAACCAGCAAATGCTTTCTTTATTTGAAAATACATATTTCACTAAAGAAACAAAAGGATATGTTAGGGTTTTTTTCAGTGATTATTAATGCATATTTTGAATGTTTAAAATCATTCAGCTTCCAGACACATGCTTTATTATACCTTGTAAGAAGTGCTATGCTCACCATAAAAACCCTTTGCTCGTCATGTCTTCTTGATTAATTAAAATAATGTAATCAGAAACCTTAGAGAACAAATGCTGACTGAAAAAATTATGCTAATCTTATATGTATCTAGTATTCACATATTTATTACTTTGAGCAGAATAAGTTGACTAATGTGTTAATAGAGTGAAACATACTCAACTATCTTGTCAGGTGCTATTTTTAGCTCAGCATTTACATACATTTGCCATGAAGGGGGTACACTCCAAGTAAAAGGAATAAACACTATTATGATTAAACATGTCTGACATGATGTTTTCATCTGAGCATTAAGTAATGCTACGTGCATAGGAAACTTGCACTTGTTTAGTCACAGGGCCGATGGCCTCTTGTCAAAATCAAATCTATAGTGAGCAGGACAGCTTGAATCGTTAAGGATGTGCATGTGAATATATTTGATTTGAATTCAGCGTTCAGCACCCATGCAAAAAACCTTGCACAAAGCTTTAACCCCAAACCAGCTTGTTAGTACTGAAAATTTCACTCCAAGACAAAATTCTATGATGCAGAGAAACTGAGGAGAAATTTCTCAGTCTTCACAGCTACTTCATACATGAAGTATGGCAGGGATCCAGTCCCCTCACACAGACATGCTTGACTTTTTGTGCCCGGAAACACTTCAGATGTATCGCACTTACAAAAATTGGTAGCTAAGGAAAAGGGGAGGGACAGAAAGACTAGTAAGGAGAGGGACTGGAGAAGTGGTGCCATTCGTCCCTTTGGAAAGGCCAGGTAAACCTATATAATTATGCAACCCAGCCTTTTTAGAAAGGACAGGTCTTTTAGCAGCCTTCTTCCCTCTAGTCTCTGAGGCACTGGAAAGAGATAATCAAGACCTGAGCTCATACAGGAGTGTGCACTAATGATTTGTCTGCTTTTGCTCTTATTCCTGCTGGCATTCAAGTACAATGCCAAGAGTATTTCTCACATTCTTGCCACTGAATAATGTTGGGAATCCTCTATAGTCCATTTCTAATGGATACTGCCCTGCCCCCCAAATTCTTTTGTACGCTTGTGTAACAGGAGCAGTCCCAGAAAGTTTAAATGTTTCCTCCAGCACCCACTCAGATACAATGCAACTTACAGACTGGTAAACTTTTCTCACAGGTCTCCTCAAGTTTGCAACCCTTCTGATGCCAGTATTATTTCACATACAGGCTACAAGCCTTGACTCACCTTCGTAAGAGCTTTGTAGAGTAGAAAGAAAACACGAATATGTGAAACAGTCCTGCTACCAGCACCCCTTTGTTGTGTTGTTTTTTATGAGAATTTGCCTCAACCAAAAGCAGGGCCGGGGCCTAACAATATCATGTTAATTAACAAGGATTTTATGAGCAAAACATTTTAGTGCAGTGTATATACATACATGTATACACACACACACACAAATATATGGACACAAATGTTAATATATTAATATATTGTTAATAATAGCAATAGAAAGACAATATTCAGAAAACTCCACTAGCATGACACACATAAGACATTTTCTTGTCTTAGATTAAAAGATCATAAATATCTCAGAATTTGTTAAGTACAAAAAACTGATCTTATACTAAGGTCATTTTCAAAATGAAAGTGTGTGTACACTTCTAGAATAATGAAACAAAAAATAAAAAGAGAAAAATAAGTGAAAATCAGTATTTAGCATACACAGGCAAAAATCTTTAAATAAAACAATGCATTAACACTATATGCATTCCATCTTTTACATAATACCATTTATATTTCTTCCACGATCTAAATGTGAGAGACAGTAAAAAAGAATACAAAATTTCCCAGATTTTTGCCCCTAAGTTAAAAGTAAAGAAAATATTTTGCCTCCCAAAGTAACTCACAAAACTCAAATTCTTAATACTAATAGCATCCTCTCCATCTCCAGTAATTTCTATTAGTGGAAGCTTTTTAATCCAGACCAAAAAAAAAAAAAAGAAAGAATTTTTATACTCACCAAAAAAAAGGGCTTTAGTATTTTCTGGAAGTTCTCTTCTTCTTAATTTAATGCTATGAAAATCCCCTGTCTCATTTTCAATCCAGTAGTTTCACTTAAAAAGCAGAAAAAGGTTACTGTGCCATAGGATGACACAAAACAAACCTGAAAAAAATCCTCTTTATTTCTAATGTATCTTTAATCTCCTGTGCCAAATACCATCCTGCAGTGTCTCAACTTAAACTTCCACAAGAGAAAGAACCTCCACAAAAATGCAACTGAATTCATAAAAGCATCCCCATACTCCAGTTTGGCATAAACCTTTGTAGATATTTCAGACTGACTAGTGACAATGAAAAGGAGAAAGAGCTGTGCTGTGATGAGGGCCCAGAATACCAGGAAAGATCTTTGTGGAATATTCTAAACATAGCCCATTTTGATTCACTCTTAAGCACAGAGATTTCAGAAAACTTTATCGGTACCTTTATTGCTACATGTGTTAGAAGGATAACTAAACCTTGACAGAAACTCCATTGACACAATGTAGCTCTCTCCTCTGGCTAGAAAGCGAAAATGAATCTTCGGCATTCACAGAAGTAGAAGCAGTGTAGCTTTTCCAAGAGCATTATGGTGTTTCTGGTGTTTTAGCGTTTTCCTGGAGAGGGAGAAAAAAGGGGGGGTGCGGGGGGCACAGGGTACCTTACATTGTGCCATTTAAGGCATTTATTTACTTTGGAAACATGGTCTCTTACAAAGAGTCCGGGAAGCAACTTGCCTTTGGGCAATAGCAATCCCCAGAGACTAGCGGGGGGCGCAGGGGACACCCCGTGCCTTCATGAGCGGAAGGCTGCCCCTCGTGCACCAGGTTCAGCACAGCTTCCACACTGCGGACAGGAACACAGAGCTGCAGAAGCACTGAGGCTGGGAGAGGCCCTGCTCCAAGTACATCAACCACAGCAGGTTGGTGCCCAGTCGAGGTTTAAGCATCTCCAAAGACTTTACTCTCTCCCTGGGCAATTTGTTGCAGCACTTGACCACTATTTCTTTCTTATACTTAAGTGGAATTTTCTATATTTCAGTTTGTGTAGATTGCCTCCCATCCTATCAGTGAGTACCACTCAGAAGAGTCTGGCTCTGTTTTCTTTATTCCCTCCCACCAGGTATTTACGCAGAGACGACACCCTCCCGAACCTTCTCTTCTCAAGGCCAAAGAGCCCCAGCTCTCTCGGCCTCTGCATGTCAGTAAGCTTCAATAAATCCATGTCTGTCCTGTCTTCAGAGCCCACTACACAAGCCTCCGTTTTACTTTATTTACCGGTGTCTTAGGTCTCTTATATATCCTTAGGTGCTACAACTTCTGTTTCAATGCAAAATGACTCTTCTTTTTCTCTGTGACTACATACTCTCTCTTCACCCCTGCATTTTGTTTTAATGGATGTGAGACCTCATGTCACATCTTAAGACAGCTTATTTTGGGATCTCCTGGCATAAGAAAAAATAGAAGTCCAGCAAAGAAGCGATTTAATTGTGTTCAAGGATTTTTTAAAATTGAAACAATTCACAGGATAAGATAAATCCTAATCAAAGCACCCCTAGTGATGTAATGACTTTAAAAAGACCAGTAAAACAAGGATATGAATTTCATTAGATTCAAAAGTAATACAACTTCTTTCCTACAGTAATACAACATACATAATCTCATCAACAATAGTGGATATATAAATTAAGACTATACAATTAGTTAATCAGACTACTCCAAAATTAATTACATAAAGAAAAATCAGCCTGCAGGGAGAGAGGACTATACAACACCACACTTCCCCTCCCTTGTAACAGTCTGCTTTATTTAACTCAGCCTGATTTTAATTTAAAACAGAATGTGATCACTGTAAGGCAGGGCCAGTGATTAATTTAACCAGTATTTTGGTCTCTGAACTACTGCTGTTTATATGAGACATCACACTTGCGCCCTTTAGTTTCACCTACTGCATGTATCATGGCACTCTCCTGTGATCTGTCCCACTAGTATTTCAATATATTATATGCAATAGCCATAACTTCATTTCCTAGCACTGTCTACTTACCGCTAAAGATCCTCAGGAGCCCATTCTATGACTGCACGCTACATTTGCAGCAGCATTAGCTAGGTCATAAACACATATGGAATATCAATTCCCACACTTGGTGATATAAACTATATGCCTTTGGGATGCTGGGAAGAGATTCCACAGTTATCATCACTGAGCAATGACAAAGTTTTCCAGAACTAGACAAGTGCCATCCTACGTATAAACTTTCCAGCTTCCTCTAAATATTCAGGACACTAACTACAGAAGAGTGTCTTATGGTTTGACCTATAGTCTGTTCGGAATTGGCATTTCTTTTCCTGTCTAATTACTGCTTTGGTAACGGTTCCACAACTCCTCCATCACTAAAAAATGAAGTTAACCAGGTATTTGTATATAACAAACTCTCGTTCATTAAGAAATGTGAAAGTGTTGCCATCCTGGCAAAGAAATACACAAAATTAGAAGAAAAATGTCTATTTGAAAGAGGAAGTATATGCTGCTTTTTCCATGATGTGTCTTCTAGCACCCATTCCCAAACTAATGGGATTTATAAATAATAATAATAATTAAAAAAAAAAAAAAACTTAAGGAAAAACAGATCTATTCCTAGTTTTATTCTCTGTTAGTTGAAAACCACAAAAAGTTTAATGACATGCAAGTTCTGTACTGTACACAGCACCTATTCTAAACTGCCATAAAACCTCAGGTTTGTGTATCAGGTACACTGGATATAATTTTATCACTGACCTAAGCAAAAGAACATATCTACGTCTTCAACAGAGAATAGCACACTCTTCTTCTTTTGCTCCTGTCTGCTTTTTATAAAACAACATGAGACAAAAAACAGTGATACAAAGCTAGGGATAGTGTATGTATGATAGCCAGATATAATCCGGAAGAAAAGGTTTCTCCGAGTATTTCCTTGTGGCCCTATATCTCATTGCATTCCCAGCTAACTGCTAAATACTAAATAATGCTATTGCTGCAGAAAGTAAGGTTGTCAAAAATAATACATTTTTTGACAGTATCACAACTGATGGCATCATGAAAATTCCTTTGTGCTTGGGCTTTCAAAAAGCAGCAACACTTCATGGCTAGGTACTCACAGGTTACAATAATGCCATCTTTTTATTTTTAAAAACAATTCACTAACTGCTAGGGGGATGCTTGCAATATGTTACTCTCTTCACTCAGAATGGCTGAAAGCTAGACTTTTGGTTACCTGTTTTCAAAACAGCAGTACGAAAAAAAAATCCAAATCCTTACCAAAAACATTGGAACCATACTGAGGGAGGAAAGCTGATCTTAGAGAGCACCTGGATATAGTCAGTTACATTGTTAACTCTCATAGGTGTTCATAATTGCCTCCATCTCAAGTCCATAGTCTCCTATCAGTGACTCAGCTATTGTCTATCTAATTCTAATGTAACTACCCACAAAGATGGGGACAGTCACCACCAGCAGGAACATTCTGCCCAGGTTGCTTTTTGAACTGGAAAGTCTGTGATGGTCAAGCCAAAACTTTCATTAGTAAATGAAAGTCAGTCCGATGTTGCTCCTCAGATGGGCTGGACACTTTCTCCAGGTGATAAATGAAAATGAGGGAATGCTAGTTAATGTCCAACACTTGAATTAGCAATACTTATGAGTTACCCTGCCTAAAAATTTTATTCCTTGTCTCCTACTGCCTACTATATTTGCAGGGCCAGACTATTGAGTTTAGAATTGAGAAAAAATGTAACTAACTTACCAGATCATAATGGTGTTAGTTACATAAAGCAGTGTATTTAAAAACATAATAAAGGAGTATCTGCCCATTATGGTCATCTTATATTTCACTGGTAACAAAATTTTAGAGTATACCACAACTTAGAAGTGGAGAAAGTCTCTTTAATGAGCGTGGAATAGAATTCTTTCATTGCAAAAGACAAGTTTATGTAGGAAAGCGCACTGCACCAGACTGATTTTATGACTTCACTGTCTGAGAATATCAGTCATGCATATTTCCTGAAAACTAATTTACTTCACACAAGCTCTCAAATCGCATAAATAAAATCAAGAGAAGAAAGGGAACTGCAAGCATTCCTACCTATATAGCATATAGATTCTGTGTGTTCCTGTCTTACTCTGCTGGTTGCTTAAGCTAAGAAATAAAGTAAGAAAGAGCAAAAATTATTGGGATTTTTTTGTATCTCAATATGACTCTAAATCACTTATATGCTGCGGCCTAATCTTTCCTATAGTTTACAAAGTAAATTTGGAGCAAGAAACTACTACCACTGACAATGTGCAGTAGTAAGCAGTGAAGGAACTGATACACATTTGTTTTGTTTTTCTAGTAAGTTAATATTTCAGAGGCTTCTGCAGAACACTATTTTGATGAATTGAAAAACACATCCTCAGTTAAAATAGTAAGAAACACCAGATCACCAGGCATATACTTTCATAGGGAATTCTAGTATTGAATTTCACTTAATATGTCTTCAAGTTCCACCTACAGGAAAAAAAATCATAGCAGAAATAACTACCAAAAGACAAAGCATCATTAAAGGAAGGGTGTGACTGATATTTTGATCTTCTGGTTCATCTGCCCTGCAGGAAATATGAAGATTTCCTGAGGAAGAGCCTTACACTATCTGGCAGCTTGAACCAAAATAAAGCAACTTGCAGAGTGGGCACTGCACCAAAATAGACATTTCATTTACAAAAAATGATCAGTTACTGTGGTTGAATCTGCATTTTCATTTTTGGTTGTCCTCCTCCTCCCTGCTCTGCCTCAACTTGATAGGTAAATAAGACTGAGCATGTGCTAGCACTTTTTGCTAGATTAAAGTCAGAATCTTTGCACTTTGCAACACTCAGCTCTTAGTTATGCACTAATTAATATCACGTCTGTTTCTGTTTTGATCTACCATTTTCTTTCATATTGTCTTGGAGAAAAAGAAAGGATCACTGGAAAGCAGTTTTTCCTGCTGAACTGGTGAGTCCCAGCACATATGAAGATATCTCCAATCTTTACTATAACAACAAAGCACAGAATGAATTTAAGCTACGTACTGCAAGTATTCTTTAACACTTTAAAAATGTGGGTTCAAGTTTTTCTGTGAATTTTCAGATGATCACAAATGAAAACATAACTCATTAAAAAGTAAGGATTTGAGGTGAGAACTTAAGCATCCTTGGTTCAGCATGGTTCCTACTTACATCCACATACGATCTTACCATATTTGGAAATTTTGCTTCCTTTTAAAAATTCTCCCAAAGCTAAGTGTGGAAAGTACAAAGTGTCATTCAAGCAGCTGCGAGCAAACTTGACTCTCTTCTGCCTAAGTCCACAAAATAAGACTATCTGAAACAGGGATAACAAGAAAGTTTGTGAAGCTAGTGTACACAGTATAAGAGTACACAGCAGAGAAGTATTTGAGCAAAATGTGCTTATTCATCAAGTATAGGCCCTCTCCAACAAGAGAAGACAAAAGTAGTTTGTGTACTGTTACCTCAGGCAGAGAGATAGATATTTTTGCCTTGATGGCTCTGCGTCCACCTGGACACATACAGAGATCCTTCTCCCCGCATTGCAATTCAAGTAGAGGATGGTGCTTCATATCACTTTATGAAGTGGACAAGTAGAGGCAGATTCTCTTTCATTTTTTTGATGAAAAACAAGCAAATAGTTTTCATCTGTTTCACAATAGGTGAGAGTACCATCTGAATCATGTTTCCTTAGTAATTAAAGTTGCTAAATTTAGGAAAAATCAAACGATCCAGAAAAAATAATGCACAGGTAAAAGCTTTTTTGTGCAGTTAAAATGACAAATGTCCATTACCAGCTAAAATACGGTTTTATCAGACTTTCCATGTTTTCATTTTAGCAAAAGCTCAAGCAGCCTTGCCATTTTAAATAGCACAAGGAAGAGTACAGATCAAAGTCTTAAACAGACGTCACCTCAGGCTGGTAACTCTCTCCTGTATTTCAACACCTTACAGCTGTCCCAAGTAAGACTTACCTTTCAAGATCCACAAAAGGGCATTTGATATCATGAACAGAATTAGAAGATATTTCATATATGTAAAATCTAATCCTGTATCTACTGTGATCACTAAATAAAAAGCAAAGTTAGTGAAAAGAGAGCAAAAAATGTGGTTGGCAAGAATGGTATCATTTTGACTGTGATGCTCTATAAGAAAATTCCACTGTGCATGTATCTTCTTTCATTAGACACTTCCATAATTCCATCTGTTCCAATCCATAATTTCCCTCCTCTCCAACTGCAAAACCTTCTTACCCTGTTGTGGCATGTGCCAGCATTCCCTCCACATGTATATAAGGCCTTATATACATGGTTCCTTATATACAGGAACCTTCTCCCCTTTTCTTACCTCATGTAGACACTCTTAACTCATTTCAAAATGAAGAACTCAATTTTTCTGTTCCTAAAGCCATTATTTTGCCCACATTTCTTTTCCTGCCTCCATCAAGGCAGATTTCTTCACTTCCAACCAATATTGTTCACCTGCTTTAAGAAATCCCTTCTCATATTTATCAGACTGCGTTCTTTCATCTCCCATGTTAACAGGTACCAATGGGTCTCCTCGCTTGCTCTGAATCTCCTAGTCTCATTAGTCCTCTTCTCCGCCCTTGATCTTCATCTTCTTCACCTTTGTGATAGTCTTCCACATGCTTTCTGATATCTGTGACTTCCTGAAAACCTTTTCCCTTAGCACTGCAGTACTTCTTCTTTCTTCTGTGACCATCTCCACATGATCCCCTAACCCTGCAGTACTTCTTGTTATTGCTGTAAACTGCTCACCTTGTACTTTGCTTGCAGGTCAGCCTCCATTGGCTTCTGAGGATTCAGGCTATTTCCTTTGTCCTTTCCTGATCAAGACGCACGGTCTCAGCCTCCTGCTCCGTGACTCATCCTCCTTTGTTTGTTCTTGCACCCCTCTCCGGCACACTGATCCCAGAGCTGTGCTGAGATGTAATTGATCATATTTCTCTTTTCCCATTCGATGAAATCTAAGTGACCAAATTTTCCTGTCTTTTCTCACCAGCTGTTTCTATCACATGCACTTGTTCTTATAACTATTTCTAAAATTATGGAGAACATAGCATTGTCTCTTCCTTTAGCTGTTGGTAAAAGGCTTACCATTAAAAAATAGAAAGAAATTACCACCACAGTTTCCTATTCAAGTTCATCAGAAACTTAACAATGAAATTGGATAATGAATACACAAATGTATTTTACAATAGTCATTCCAATTTCATGTCACTGTTCTCAGGTTTCTGGAGTTCTAACTATTAGGAAAGTATTGCAGATTATGATTTTACCAGGTCCTTTCTACTATCAAGGAAAAGAAACCTTGCTGTTATCTTTGGAAACAAACATTTTTGATACAGACAGTCATGGTGTAGCATAAGCACTATTGGTGCAGCACTGCCCACTCATATCAGTTAACTTCAAGCACTAACTTAGGCTATGAATTATCTCCACATCTACTCAGAATCCGTAGTTAGAAAACTAAACTACATGAAGACACAAACAACACACCCATTCTCAGGTAAGATCTTCTGTGACCTATGGAAGTGACCAAGAGAATTTTCATTGACTTGGAGCAGGTCCTAATTAGTTGGGAACAGCATGTGTGTGCTCCAGCACTCCAGGGATGAAACGGTTTGTTAGCAGAGCACATGGTTTTGATTAGTGCTCTAATGAGCTAATGCCTCAAATCAACAGGAAATGAAGCATCTGGTCAGCATTTCATTGCTTCCTTAGGCCCCAACCACACCTTATTACTCCCTCCAGCTCTCCTATGCTATATTCCAGTATACAAGAAAGTTGAGAAAAGTAGTAATTCATGAGGAAAAAAAAAGATTAATATTTTAATTACTACAAGTGAGATGTGGGGATTTAATGGTTGCTGTGTTCCATATTCCACGGAACTGATACAAAAATCTGAAGTCATTTCTGTTTTTAATTATCCAGTAGTTTCTTCAGCTTGTTCTTTAAACAACAGATCAATAGTAATGACATCAAACATCTATACGTTTATAAAGTTATATAATATCTCTTTAGTTTTTGAAGTATTCTTTACTGGCATTTACATACTTGAAAATATTGAGATGGTTGTATCTGTGGCAAAGACTTATACTTGGTTCTTACAAAGCCCCCTCCTGCCCTGATCCCTATCCAAAATTTTAATTAATAAGAATTCCATATTTCTACACAGTTTGTCAGTTTGATTATTAAAGTGCTTATTCAATCTACTAAAGACCCTAATCACTCCTTCAAATCGTGCAGCTCCATATAAGACCTCCAATGTCTGAAATACACCAGGATCATCGTCATGATAATAGCGTGGCAGCTGTGCTTCCTGCAAGCAGAGAAGTTAGTCCTGCCCAGCGCAGACACACCTCAGCTCCTGCGTGCCATCTGCCCAGCTAGCGGTTACACAGTCACAGCACAGAAACAGCTGCTCCTGACAATATGAAAAACAGCAGCACTTCCTTAAAGGCTTTGGCAATGTGGATAAACAATTTCAGTGAAAAGAATATTTTAAATTGCTGCAAATTTTCAATGCAACTGCTATTATGCATCATAACACAACAAAGTGATTATGCTCAGTAGAATGGATTTTGTTCAGCAACTGTAAGAGATTTTTTAAACAGTTTTGCAGAATGCCAGTTAACAAGGCTGCCAGACCATTGTCCTGGACAAGGAGCTTTCATGGCATACTAAGATAATTCAATGTCTTTTTTTCTACTTCATTCTTTTAATTAAAACAATTTTTACTTTCATGAGATTACCCTGCATTCTTTATTTAGGTCATTTCTGTAAAGACTAGACTTCTGAGAAACCTCAATACTGTGGGTCTGGCCTACAGCAAAATTATCTATTATTTATAATACAGCAAAATATTATTACAAAAAAAAAAAAAAAACGTTCTCATTCTCAAAGCTACCAAAAAAACTCCTGAACATCCTGGGGTGAAAGGGGACTTGAAAATTTTGGAGGAAGGAGTGGTGCAGTCCTTGGTCTTGGCAGCAACATGTTGCCAATGAGTGATTTTCATCAAGAATAAACATGTCATTAAATTGCAATATGTAGAAGGATGACAGGCTACAAAGGACGGATGAACAGACATGCACAGGCACACGATTGACATCCACACAGCCTTCCCCTTTTCTTTTACTGCTTCTCATGTAGAAACCAGAAAGTTCTAGGTGTCAAATTCTGAAATGAAGCTGCCTATCCAAGGCTGTCCTTTCTCCGGCGCAGCCACCCCCTGCCTGCAGCTGCTCACAGGCAGGGAGACAGCCACAGAGGCCAGTTCTGTCTCACCTGTCTGGGGATGCCTGAGGAAGCAGGTGCTGCCGGTGCCTCCTGCCTCCCCCTCCAGTCAGAGCGGTCACGGTCTGCAGATGAGGTAGCAAATTGCTGCAAGTGAGTCGTGGCAGCGCTGAAGTCAGACGTGGAAAGCGTTAACAGTAAAGACTCCACCTCAGAAATTGATAGGGAAATAAAACACACTTATTAAAAAAAAAAACAGGAATGCTGTCTAGAAACATAACACAATTGCTGTTTTGTATTTTGTATATACAAAACTTCTAAGCTATCTCTAATAAATATGTTTTTCTATTAACTGTGAACAGATCAGTAATTGGAGGCACATTTATGAGAAACCTGCTGTCACATTACTGCATACTTTAAAAGACATCTTTAAACATTTGGATAAAATATCTATGTATTTTTAAATGGTAATTCTTTAACTGGTAAATGTAATTATCCAACTCTAAAGCAAAAAATACAAAAGGACTAAAATGGATTGAATCAAAATATTCTGTCATTGCCATACATAAGCTACCAGAATATCTTTTCAACAAATTAAATTATTCTTTATTTTATGCTTTTAAAAATGCATTAGTGTAATTGCTCTGCAACAAATTACCTTCTGTGCTACAAGCACGCTACAACATCCCTTACATGTACATCAATTGTGCATATTGCCATGATGTTCTGATGATCACCAGGGGCGAGTTCCCTCTAACAGCATATTTTTAAAGGCATTCAGTTGAGCTATCTGCAAAATAATTATATTTCAATGGAGATATTACACTGTGAGGAGGAAAAAAAACCACTATTATATGTCAAGCGCTAAATGGAGCAGTTATAGAACCAGGACACATTTATTGGTGTTTTTAATCAAAGCAAATAACTTTTGAAAACTAATAATGGTTTTGTTTTCCTACAATTTTAACTTGATTCTTTATTAAGAAGAATACTCGTTTCAGCTGGCACCCAGAACTTCATTCCAGAGCATATAAATAGTAGAATAGTAGTCAGAAGTTACATTTCTGCTACATCCTCACAAGCGCAATAAAGTTACCAGGTGTTTAAAATGGGGGGTACATAAAATTAGAAATATAATTGGCAAAACAGTCACAATGCAAGTGATGTTTATTACAGCAAACTCAAGAGAAGAAAGAAAGAAAAAAAATACTATGGTGGCCTAGTTCTAATGGACACAATGTCTGTTCTGTGTTAAAAAAGCAGAAAGAGCAGATTAATCTGGCTTTCCAGTCGACCCCTGAACAGTCTCTTCCATCAGACTGCTGTGTAATTCCCCGTCTTGATGGGAATAGTGTCACTGAAAAGGTGATCCAGAGCACCTGCTTCCATGACCCTTGAAGTCAGTGGTATTAGACACTTTATTTTAAAAAGTGACTGTTTTGAACTTAATGCCAGGATTTTTTTTAGTCCTAAACAGTATTTCAAAAATCTACTTGCTACTAAAACAATAATAAGCACATATCTGTATTTTTTTTAATGGTAGCAAAATGCATCTTTCTGGCAGGCCTCCCATATGTATTAAGGCCCTGATTTTGCAAAGCAGACTCAGAGAGAACCCCATTTAAGATAACAGAAGAAAGTCTTCATTGATGGAAGGAGTAGGATTTTAAACAAACATCTTTAGTACACTGAGACTATGGCAAGTAACGTCTTTGAGAGATCACTGTTGGATTTTTTTGTGTTGTTTTTGGTTTTTTTTGCATTTAAATGTTGTAAATCTGTGTTGCCATATATTCGACTTCTCCCTTAAGACTTATGACTTCCCTTAAAATGATCTTTTTTAAAAAGATCATCTTAAAAGGTGGCTTTTTAAAAGCCACCTCCATGTGGCTTCAGTCTTTTAGGCAGTTTCAAACTATTCCTCCAGGCTTTCAAAGCAATTCCCACCAAATCTCAATGTCTATCAAAGCTCTTCGGCTCTTGGGCTGGACATTCAAATAACCACTGGTTTTGTGGTCTGGCCCCCTATGTTTCCACAGTTTCTGCTGAAAACTGCTGGAAAACTGTGCACAGGTTCTTATAAACATGCTGGCCAGCATTCTACCTAATAGAAAAAAATATTTCCTCTAACATTCTGGAGATTAAACTTATAGAAAAAAACATTACAAAAATGTTACTGACTCCACAGATGGCCTTGCTGCTTCTGAAGGTCTGTCTTGCCAGACCTTCTTCCTGGCAGAAGGCGAGATGCCAGGATCACTAGACCTGTGCAGGTGATTGCAGCTCTGGATGTAAAAACAGCCCAGATTCTACTGCCAGTCTCTGAGCTTTAGATACACAATGAATGGTCTCCATCTTGCACAATATGCAGCCATCTGCCTGCTTAGAACACAGATTTAATTATGTATAAAAAACTTCGTGTTCTGCTCTTTATACCCAGTGTCATTTGACTAAAAAATCCTGCTTCAGATATTTATCCTGTTATGATAATGAGGAATTTCAGCATTTTACAGACCACAAAACTACACAACCCTGCTTGGCAAGTCAGGCCAAACAGACAAACAGTTACTTTCTTTACTACCTTTGCATAGTGGCTTGTGAACCTCATAAGAATTTGCAGAGAACAGGATGAAAATCACTGATTTTTGGTGGACTTCTTTTGGAACATGCCTCTCTTCATAAGCTCTGATAATAACTATACTAATCAGTATGCTTGATAGCCATACAAAGGTTTGTGAATCTGAGAGGTGGAATTTTATAGGAGTTTTGCCTAGACTGGAACTCAATCCCATGTAGAAGAAAAGAACTATAGAACCAAATACAGCTTTACTTTTCCTCAATATATTCTTTATACAGGTAATATGAGTGTACCTCACTGGATTTATGGCTTGTAATTCTCACCAGTATGAAAAGAATGATTTCAGTGGAGTACATCCAAACACACAGCAGCGGATCACTGTTCATATTACTCAGTGATTGCGTATAATTTGGCATCACTGAAACAATCGCAGCTCTGAAAAGGTTGAGCTCGGGGCTATTATGAAGACTAAATTAACTCTCATCACTTGAGTGAATGAACCATTCACACCAAGGTCAAAATCACTAGTTGAGCAGCATGGGAAAGATGACACTACAGCTGACTACCACTTTTCTATGGATAAGACTATTTTTATTATTTTCTCGGGCAACATGGATTTTACTGAAACTATTAAATTAGTCATTTACTGTAAAAAATTAAAACTTCAGTGGAAAAATGTAAAATACCACCTTCTTCCCTGCTTTGCTACTTGGTTTCAGAAAAAAGTACAAGAGCTTCCTGTGACTGAGTGACAGAGATTGCTGAGGTAGGAGTTCAGGAGGAAAATGAGGTGAGACTTCTGTTGCTTTCCTGCTGGAATCTCTCAAACTCATCCTGTATATCAGATGCTCGTGTGCACTGGTGAGAAAGCAGAATAGGGAAGAAAGGAAGTTAGCAGGCACTTAAGAGAAGCAGCCATGGGTTTCCCAAAGAATGCAGCATTCTTCTTCAGAAGGGGAAAAAGGTGGGGTTTTAAAAATTATTTTTCTTTTTCTATCTCTAATCTGAGCTAATCACATATGAGATCTCCACATAGTAGAACTGTTTTTCTGAACAGTGATTAATAGTTAAATTACGAAACTTTTGGCATTCCAGACAGCCTCCTCCTTTTTTTTTAAATAGCCTCCTGGAGAGGTCTAAATTTTAACATTTGAATCAATACTCATCTCTGCATCCATCTTCACTGACTTGAGTAAAAATGCAGATCTTCCATGGCTCACTTTCTCTAGCAGACTGTGCTTCAGATCATTCACCACTGTGCAATTTTTGGAGCACCCTGTTATTGGTGGAAATTGCTGACTACGGGGAAACAGAATGGTACATCATGGGATACGGAGCTTAGGAGAGAGACAGGTGCCGCTGGGGAGGAATGAAAAATAAAAATATCTATAGTAGCCTGTATAGGGGAGCAGGATATCCACAAAAACTGGGGAAGCTCCCTGGCTCCTGGGAACTCCGCCTCCTGCCATTCCTTATCAAGGGCTCAGGCAAAAGTGGCTGCTATTGCTGATCCAACAATATATGGTTTGCTTCACTTTCCTTGGCAGAAACTTTTATCCAAAGCATCATCACAGAAAATATCTGTGATAATGATGATATTTTTTCCAGCACATTACTTGTGATGGCCCAAACTCTTCCTTGCTCCTCTCAGTAGTGCAGGCCAGAGCCAGGCCACGGCAGTGCCATTCCGCCTAAACCTCAGTACTAGCTTCTGCAGGTGCCTAAACTTGAGTCGACTCAGCTGCATTGGTTCCTCAGACTTACTGAACTACTTTATTCCGAAAGTGTGGGGATATTTCAATTAGACAAGCCTTTGTATTCTGAGATAATTAAACCAGCTTTGAGGAGCATCTCTCATTTCCTTAGTCTACATTTACCCTTCAGTGAGACAGGGGAGAAAAGAAAACATACAAGATCTTACTTTGTGCAACTGGCAACCAGTTCCGGGATGACAGGATGGACAAAGAAGATTCTCGTTTTCCCTTGAGTTCTCCTCAGTGTTGTTCAATCTGTTCAGCCCTCAGGATTGATGGAGCTGGAAGAAACAGACACTATAGTCTGGACAGAGAGTCTATAGTTTCTAGAAGATTTTACTTAATTTCATTATATTTATGCAGAACATTAGGCAAGATAGATCACTCAGCAATCTGACCTGTCCTTTACAAAACACCACGCATTGAAAAGTATAAGTGACTACTGTTTATACTATCAGGCTCTTAAACTCAGAAGTCATTCATACTGTCATATAACTTCACTATTTGTCAATATGCTGACAGACAACAGAGAAAGCTGTAGTTCAAATAATTTTCATTTAGCTAAGCACAGCAATCAAAGAACACAATGACCTAGGATGAAAAGTTTCCTTGCTTTGAATGAGCTCCCTTCAAAATGATTTTCAGTAAACCTGTCCCAGAGGGGAAGCAGAATCCTGGAAGAGTGAGACTCTGGCCTTACAAATGAGCTATAGAGTCTTTCTGGTAAAGCCTGAGTAAGAACAATTACTATAGCAGTTTTCCACACTCCTTGTTAGGAACTGTTGTAGCTCCTTCATACAGCAGGACCTAAATCAGCCCGAGGTAATGAAGGATGAAACCAAACAAAAATAGGTAATTCTATTTTCTATACTGCAATTTTTCTAAAGAATCTTAATGTCTAAAGGGGTATTTGAGATAAGAGGAAAGATGCCATAATATTCAAAGTATTTCCTGTATTTAAGGTTCTCTGCTTTTGCAAAGCATATACAGAACACAGCTCTGCGAATTAGAAACAAATCCATTATGTTGAAACACAATTAAATCATTGCAACACATGTGCACAGCAGGCCAATCTTCAGAATAAAGAATCACAGAATCATAGAATGCTTAAGGTTGGAAGGGACCTCTAGAGGTCATCTAGTCCAACCCCCCTGCACACACACAGTCACCTAGAGCACGTGGCACAGGACTGTGTCCAATAGTTACTTTTGTCTTTCTGCCGCAAGCCTGAAGTGTGTATATAACAAAATGCTGATATTTAGTTTGCACCATTTCTTTATTCCTTACAAGACTTGTTCTCTGTAGCCATTTAACCACCAGCTATTCTAATCCGCATGGAAATCCTCTAACTGACAACAGACTCGTGATAAATAAAGGAAAATATAACCTGTTAGAACAACTTTTCATTTTCAATAAAACCATCCTATACCTATAGTGTTTGTAATTCTACTTTTTTTTTGTTTGTTCATTCCTTGTTCCCAGCACTCCAGCCACAAGGTACTTAACAGGAACAAGCAAGAGAAGAGAAAATAAAAGCAATACTATTTGACTATTATCATAAATAAAATTTAGGTAACAAAGACAAGAACCGTTTGATCCAAAGCACTGACTTAGACATTGTGAATTATTGTTGGCTTTCTTTTTATCTGAGGAAATATCTTAAAAACTCTTGCAAATCACTGTGTGTTGAAACCCTCACTGCACTGAAGTCAATGTCAACCTTTCACTAACCTCAGTAGTGTCAGAATTATATTTTGTGTCAATGACACCAAGATGAAATTGATTCCATCCCTCTGTCAACTGGTGACATCTACAGTGAATAAATAGTGTTTTCCAGGTGAACTTAGGAGGCTAAAGTAAATTCAGCGACTATCATTTTTTATCCTATATATATTACCTCTAATATATATTAGACATTAGACCTACATACATAAACTGAAGCATTTGTTTTTGGTCTTGAAGCAGTAAAGTTGTCAAATGTAAAATGGTCATTATGACACAGTTTCTGAAATCACTGATATTATCTGATGGTGTTATTCTGTTGGTCTTTAATGAAAAGGTGAAGATATCATGTAAACATAATGTAACAATATTTAATTTATAATTTGCTTACTAAAGATCATCTGAATTTGCACAAATGTCCATCATTCTGTTTTTAGGCAATCCAAAGAGAATAGAAAACAGATTATTATGAAGCAGATCATTCCCCAAAGCCAAACAATAATTACCTGTGTTATACTGCATTCTATTAATAATAGTAGAAGTAGAGTTTTAAATTATGGTAATATCTGCACACAAATACAAAGTAATGACAGAAGCTGGAGTAGGGAAATTTCTTTCATTTACAGACTGATTTCTCAGTGTTTGGAGAATGGATCAGCAGCATCTTTAAGATAAGTACACAACCTACACAGAAGGATGAGAGATGTTATGTTGAGAACTTAGACATTCTTTCATTCCCCAATCATTCACATTCCCCAAACATCACAACACTCCAAAATTGTTTATATAGTTCAGCTATTAATGACAGCAAATGAGAGGACACCCAGCAGATGCTGGACTATTTGCATGTATTCAGACTCTCTCACATACCAGAACACATCCTTGGAGCTTAACTGGGTTCAAAATCAAAGTCAGGTGAAGACTCTTCACATCTTACAAAAGCAATAAATCTTAGGTTTATTACAGGCCTGAACTACGATCATTTGAAATCAATGGACAGACTTCCATGGACTCCAACATATCCTGGAGTATTCACTTCTATCATACAGTATATACCACATTTAGCATACTTTGCTCAATAACACCAGAAAATAGAAGACCTTTAACCATTCAACCTTGTGTTTTCCAACAGTCTGCCATGAAAAAAAATCCATAAATTCTAAGAAGAATTCCTAAAAGAACAACAAGGGTTTAAATCCTTATCACATTATCTTCTTGGGTCTCTGAGGTTTTCAGTAGGTGAATGCCTACACGATAGTGTTACTCGTGTGAGTCTCCACAGATTTATGTGAAATATCAGAAAGGCTGATTTCTTAACTGCTGGCTTCTGAATTTTAAGATTTAATTGCTTAAACTTAGAAAGTCTTCAGGCTCTGAATCATTGATTCAAAATTAGCATGCACACCTCAGACCCACAGGGCTTCATTTCTTACATAGCAGATAGTCATGAACACAGTGTCACAAACTGAAGAAAAAGAAGTGAGCATCAGTGAATGTTTCACACATTTTCAAAAGATGTCTTGATAGACTTTTAAGAACTCTGCCCTAAAGCATGCCCAGAACTTTGGATGGTCTGAAATAATCAATTAAATAAAGGCTAGATTCCTATAGTTGTACACTTATTTTGACAATACCTTGCATGGTTCAGGTTTGTGGGATATTCTGGACCTCAAGTATGGTCATGACTATATATTCTGATTATGAGCAGGAGGTGCAACAGCACCCATGCACCTTATGTCCCATAATAAACTCAGCCATTCACAGCCTGCTACCATCCCTGTGTGAAAGAGAAGGAAATCCACTGTCCCCAGGAACCACCAAGATCTTTGCACAGGAGGTGATCCAGCCTGTTCTCTGCTATAAGGAACACTATACCCTCTCTCTAGGATTCATTTTCCTGACTACACAGATAGTCACTGTTTATAATATCAAATGAAGATAAATTTCAACTTTGTAAAAACAGCTGAAATGTTAAGAACCAACAAATAACTGCTCTTCTGAACATCCAAATTTTACATAGGATAAAAACTGTCTCCTTTGTGTTTAAGGGCTCATTACAGTTTTGTAACACAGAGGTGGAAAAACAAACTAAATTTATTAGTTTGTATAAACAAAAGACAGAAAAAAAGGAAAGGGAAGAGTTATCCCTTCAGAACCGTATTTGGTGCAGGTAGCTGGTATCCACAGTTGTGCAGTGTTGTCCTGGTTCGATTTTGTCAGTCTAGCGCATGCACCTTGGAGCCTGAGTTCTGAACCCCATGTGAAAGACAGCTGGCCAAATTCTTGGTTACTGAAAAAGAAAGATGAATTCAGAAGGATATTTTCAGAAGTACTTCAAGATTTAAGAGTTCAATTCTCTAATACCACTTTCCCCAGTTTTGAATTCTTCTGAAAAATCTCAATCTAATGAAGGGAATTTAGCAAGCTACAGGCTCTTACATAATGCAGAGCACTCTGATCAGGAGAGATTATTTCAAGTAGGAAAACACCATTCATCAGGGAAATGATCACATTTGCAAATCTTCTGAGCGCCATCTCCATGTGTTCAATATTTATTTGTTTCCATGGAGTCTTCATTTGATCTTGAACACTTGTCTATAAAATTTTAAAAATAAATAAACAAGCAGTTCTGACAATATTCTAAGCAAAGTTTGTGGCAGTTCAAAATGAAAAGCTTTTAAACTCATCAATAAGCCAATATTTATATACGTAAGTATATAAATGTAACAATACCAGCTTCAAAATCTGGAATCTGCTGATGCTGAAATTTAACCTAAGAATACTCAAATCTTTCCTCTTTGTGCTAGCATTCCCTATCTGTTATGGAAAAAGAATCTTCCCTAAATTTCATGTTTTTGATCGCATTTTTATTTCACAGCTTAGAAAATGTTTAAAATGAATTAAATTTCCAAAACTGTGAACTAATTCATTTTCCACATGAAGTTCAGTAGCATTAATTGGGTTGGGGGAGGTAACAGAAAAGACAGAAATAAAATTCAGACCACAGATAAGATGTATCTCTTTCACAGTTGTAAAATGCATTCCCTGCTTTCTTTAGGTATGATTTTATTTCAGGAACTTTAAAGAAAGTTCCAAGAACACAAAAGTTTGATACTCAGTGAAACAAACAAACAAAAAAAGTATACATAATTTCCCTGCTTTGGCATAAGTAATGATTTAACACAAAATTTTGAATTTTTTTAGTGGAATTTGTCATCTAGTAATATTAATGCAAAAAACCAAAGTGCTCACATGGAAGTCTTCTCTGGAAAAATCACCCACAATATATATTCAATAAACAGTGTTGAAGTATTGCTATTTTAAATGACTTACTATGGATGCTTTCTTTCAAAACAAAGCAACTTCTGAAAAGTTACTCCAATATGAAAAGAGCCATACTAGAAACCTGAACAAGATGAATATATCTCCCACACATAAATCAGTGAATTTGCATGTAAAAGTCCACACAGCATTTAGGAATATGTGGCTTTGCTTGAGGCATTGAATTCAAAGCTCAGAGTAAACATCACGTACCCCAAGTGCCCCTCATAAAACAAAATCAATTATCTGCAATACTCCTATATACTATCAGTTCAATTCTTTTGCAAAGAAAATATCATTTTGGTGCAAAACATTAAAACTAATTGAAATATATTTAAAAAGAAGATTTGGGTTCATACATTCAAGCTTAGAACAGCTTGTATTTAAACAAACCAAATTAAGGTTTGTTCATCTAAAAAAAAAAGAATATATTTTA